>APFE030091072.1:233707-268797 GCA_000404065.3 Pinus taeda
CTTGCGCCAAAATTAGCCTGCGGGCCCACTTAGTGAAGGCGACTCCTTTCCACTAAGCTCCATCATCTTGTTGCATTCTCAACAAGCATTTATTGTTGCACACTTTTCAACAATATAAACTAATAAATTTACACATTGAATACCAAGGAGAAGGAACTCTTATTAATGAATGCAAAATCCAACCAGTTTTGGGACTTCCACGAACCACCTGACCATAGATTGGTGAAACCAAATATTTATTTCAACCAATCACCCCCATGCTATATTCCAAGCATGAATGTGGGACTCATAAACAAAACTCAACCAGGGCTTCCCGAGGCTACACCACCTCACCCTCATCAATAGAACCACACTTTACTACAATACACACCATATCACTAGGCCATAAACAAGCATGGATGCCACCATATTTCTCCACCTACATCGTGAGTAATTTGCCTATCTCCTAGTCTCTAGGTTTTAGCACAATCCACACTGGATCACAAGGCCCTAATCAAGACTCCAGTCTATGGGATTTACTACATATCCCATCTTGGGATTCCTATTCCCAATCAAGACTCCACCCTCCAGGCTTTACCATATATCCTTCCATTCACTGGCCTAGGATTCCTAGGTATGATGGAGAGCACCCACCTCTAGGATTTATCGTATATCCTGCTATTCAATGGTCGAGGATTCCTAGACCCACTAAGGTAACAAAAAATCTAGCTTTAACATAACCCACCATCTGATTCAGGGATTACTAATCCATGTGTTATTTCTTTTATAGACCACCTCACTCAATTTGGAATCCATCTAGAAATCCAGCTCAACCAAAAACATGAGAACCCATCACACCATGGCTATCCAGAAATGAAAAGGCAAGCATGAAGAACACTGTCACACCTAGAAAAACCCATGCCAATGACAACAAGAGAACCAAGAACACACATGCAAAACCATGCATGCCAAAAATAGCAAGTAAATCACACATGAAAATCGATACTTGCAAATAATCCCATTGTAGCTACCTGAACCTGCTCTTCCTTGCTTGATCCTTGCTTTCCTTTTCCTTCTTTTATTTTTCGATCCAAAGCTGAAGTGCTCCAATAAAAATCTAGTGTCTAAGATTGTGGGAGAGAGAGCTTCAAAACTAAACTAAAAAAAGGTTACAAATTCATCCTTAGAAGCCTTTTATTAACGAGGCCTCTATTTTCTTCAATTTTCCATTATTTTCCTTCATTTTCCTCCTCACATGCAAGTTGTGACCTTTCACCTTCCTTTTCTCCTAATTTCCATTATTTTTATAAATAAAATGCCAATTAATGCCACTTTTCCTTTCCAAATCCTTTTTCATTGCCTTTCCCAATTTCCTTAGCCATAATAAACCAAATGAACACCCACACTATGATATTTTGCCCAAAATTCATCTTGGAATAAGCGCCCCATAACCATTGTTATTGTTTTACCTTTATTAACTTTATTTACATGGAATTTTCACAAGGGTTGTTACAAAACCCTCCCCCTTGGAGGAACATTGTCCTCGATGTTCAATGACACCTACAACCAACAAGACTACTAAAATAAAAACACGCGGCTCATGGAGCTTTATAAATTAGCTTGATGCAATATTTACAATGATCAACCTACTGAAAAACAAACCAACATGAAAACATAACCACATGACAACCATAATGACATGACACCCATACCGCTTATTGGATCTTTATAATACAACTCATGGTGGTATTTACATCCATATACATATACACATCTACCAAAACATCACACTGAAACATATACCAAAAGAATTTGCTCAACGAGTTAATAAAGAAGGATACATAGCCCGCATCAGATCCACCATCTCCCTTATAGCTTCATCAGGCCCAAACTTCTTCCACTGCACTTTAGCCTGCTGAATTTCTTGGTTCTGCATCATGAGCATATTTCTATGCAATATACATTGAGGTTCCAGTTGGAATTCTCCATCTAGCTCCACCTGTAATACAAAATAGTTAATCACATGATCAACATATTTAACATACTTCTTAAGTAATGACACATGGGAAAAATCATACACTTTCATTGTCGGAGGCAGTGCAAGTCGATAGGATATTGGTCCAATCCTTTCAAAAAGCTTGAAAGGTCCACAAAATCGAGGTTCCAGCTTGGCACATGATCTAATCTGTAAGTAATGACACATGGAAAAATCATAGACTTTCATTTTCATAGGTAGTGCAAATCGATAGGATATTGGTCCAATCCTTTCAAAAAGCTTGAAAGGTCCACAAAATCAAGGTGCTAGATTGGCACATGATCCAATCCGTAAGGATCTCTTCTAGGGCTTAATACGCAAGTATATCTATTGCCCAACCTAAAATTCTTTAAATAAAATGTTCCTATATACATATCTTTTCTATTTGTCCTATGTTGTCTTCAGATTCTTCTTTATTACGTGCATTTCCTATTCCATTTCTGCCAACATGTCTGTTCCAATCAACACCATGTTAAGTGGATCACTCCAACTGATGGGAGTATTTCAACTCAGCCCATGCAATTCCTTAAATGCGCTTGGCCTAAAATATTATTGATACCCATTATTGTAAGTGAACTCACCTAGTGGAATATACTCTTCCCACTTTTGTTGTTGGTGCATCACATATATCCTCAACATGTCCTCCAATATCCTGTTGACCATCTTTGTCTATCCATTTGTCTACATATGATAAGTTTTATTGAAGGTCAACTCTGTCCCTAAACCTACAAACAACTCCTTCCAAAACTTGGAAGTGAACTTAGTATCCTTGTTTGACACAATATTCTTCGAAACACCATGCAATATGACCATATCTCTGATGAAGACCTATGCTACATTACTAGATGAATAAGTAGGCTTCACCAAAGTAAAGTATATTAACTTTGTCAACCTATCCACCACAATCATGATGGAATCATGTTGTCTAGATTTCCTCGACAACCCTATGATGAAATACATGGAAATGACCTCCCATTTTTACTCTAGAATCACAATCACTATAGTAGTCCACCTAGATGCTTGAATGTTTCCTCTACCCACTAACAATCCAAGTATCTAGCCACAAACTCTGCCACGTCCTTCTTCAGATTAGGCCAATAATAAAAAAATTTCATTGTTGTCAATGTCTCTTGATATCCTAGGTGACATGAATATAGTTTCACATGAAATTATCTCAAGATAGTCTTCTTGAGCTCACCATTGCTTGTTACACAATATTTTGTCACACTTCTTGTCCCATATCCTGAAGTGTCAAAATGACGAAAGTTGTTAGTGTATTCACCATGAAACATATAAAAAAACATCCCTTAAGGAAATAAGAGAACATGCCCTTAAAGAATTATGAGAAAACTTGTTAAGAAACCTTGTTTTCAGGATCAACGCATTTTGTACCACTAGTGACGTGTGTTGGTAATGTGTTGCACTATATTGACCTAGCATGACTTTTATAAGGAAAACCTACGCCGAACCTCTTCAGGCTTGTTGGTTCGGAAGAGTCATCAAGGGGAGGACCCTGGATTTGGGCACAGAGGGCCAACAATAGTTCGATGTAGTCTAGGACAATGCCAACATTTTCACCTTACCCCAAAGGACAAGGAGTCTCACCCAAGGCATGCCACGACCAAAAGGGAGAAGGGTTCAACATGGAGTCAAGGAAGTATTAATCGGGTTGCATTTGATCACATGCACAAAAACATTACATATAAAGCAGTGATAATATCATACTCACGATAATCTAAGAACTACCAATTACATGCAATTGATAAGACATTCAAAAATTTGAAGATTCATCATACACCAGGCCCAAATACATCACAAGTCGCAACCAGTCTTAGCCATTCTTTATATTAATATTAATATCAAACATTACAATATGACTCCAACTTTTCCTGCAAACAACTGCACGAAATACTCGGCTGAATTCCACAAGTTCGATTCAGCTTCAAGAACCAAGCCCCCCAGACTCCTGCAACCTGCCCTCCATCTGTCGCAACTGCAGATCCTCTCACCTATTCTCACAGATTTGTTGCTCCTCTCCTCAACTTAGATAATCCAACCCCTCTTCTTTTCTAGTTTTTTACTTTTATATCCTTCTCTATTACCTAGACTGCCAATTCCTACTCGGTTTTTTTTCCCCTTGGCTGCTTCTACACCTTCCCGCCCCCTCGGTTGCCTTTTCTTTCCGCTGTTACCTTTCCACAACTCTTCCACAACTTCTTGTTCTACCAACCAATCGTTGTTGCCACCCATTTCCTTCTCGTCCTTCAGCCAACCAAAATTGGTCAAAACATTTTCAAAATTAAACCCCAATAGGCCTCTACCACAATTCCTTGACTCGTCCCCAAGTCAAGTCATTTTGACCTCTATTGGTCCTACTGGTACTTCCAAGTGCTCTGTGGGTGGTGGCTACACTATTACCTGTGCTGGTTCTGATGTCTACTGTACTGGTAATTCTTCTGCCTCGATCATTTCTTGCGGTGTGGGTGCTTCTTTTTCCTTGATCATGGCTTGCGGAGTGGCTTCCATTTCTATTTCACCTTCTCGCCCTTGAGGTTCCCCCATTCTAAACGAAGGCTCCACTGGAGGTAGTGGTTCACTTCTTAAACATTGTATAGTTTTGAATGGTCGTGTCCCACCAGGTGAGAATTGCATTGGCGACTTGAGTAAATGCCTCGGCTGAGTGCAATATTAGTTCAGTTGGTCGCTAACTTTGCAGGTCTCTCCATTGCTACCCACTAGAGTCACACACCTCCTTCAGAAGTAAAACTTGAATTTGAACCGGTGGCTGCAGATCCCCGATTACCTTTTTCATATTCACGAACTCCTCCTCAATAATATCAACCTGAGCTTGAAGGGTGTCAATTTTATCATTGATCTACTACAGTTGGGCGAGGTCTGTACTGTCTTTCGTGCTGGCAAACAAAGTCTGTATTTGTTGTCTAAGTGGGTAAACCAAGTGGTTCTTCAATGCCAGACTGCCAGACCAGTCATGGAACTTGTTCATCAGGGCATATCCGTTAGCGAGGGCGTTAGCTAAAGCTTGTTTCTTTGCTTCCAATTCCATGACCTTTCCCTCGACTATCCTCGCGTAAATTGCCACTAGATCCAGTAGTGCAGATATCACCGTCTCTAGTTTCCTCTTCATCTCGGTATTGGTAGCTTCCAAGTGCGAGTATGCCACCTAGATGTGGTTGCAGTAGTTGACCAGTGTGTCATTAGCCATGTTTTCCGATGCTTCAGTATCGCCCTCAATGATGATCGGCCGTAGTGATCTTAATTGTTGTGTGACTTGGTCAACTTGGGCTTGCAATTCCGTGTTTTCTTACCGCAGGTGATTGCGCTCTTCTATCACCGTCTACAACTGCCTTGTATGTTGTTCATGTTCCTTGGCCAAGTCCTCATGGATCCTTTCAGCCCTGTGTGTTTCTTTTTGGATAAATTAAAACAATTTTGTTGATGACTAGTGCTGGAGCATATCGGCCTGCATTGTACTAGGCTCTGGGAACTACTATTGTAAGGGTGGGCCGTTGGCAATGGATTTATTAGAATGGGAGGTGGGTGAATGACCTTGCTATGATGGCCGGGTGAACTGCAGAGTGGGTGGAATGATGTTGGGGTTCAGGCAGACTGTGAGCCTTATAGGGAAGGGTGGCAAGTACGGTTCAGCCCTTTCCTCCTACAGATTGGAATCTAGTTTTCCCCCTTCTGGTGGGTCCAACCCAATCATTGGTGATGTAAGTTCTATTGGTTGTGTCCCATTGGTAGGAGTGGTGCCCTTTTCCCACCCGACTGACTGAACTTCTTCTTTCGCAATCATCCTTCGCCGGCGAGGTGGAAGGGTCTCAAATAAGGTTGCGGAGATGGAGGTAGCGTGTGGGGACAACTCCTACAACTGATGTAATGTAGTGGAGGTGGTGGTGGGGATCTCTTCAATTATGGTGGTTGCAGGGATTGATTGCTCGACCTCTATAGTAAGTTTGATGATTGGAGCTAGTGGAATAAATTTCGGCTTTTTGACCGCTGGGGTGTGGACGACTCGCTTTTTCTTGGAGTTGTGGACCGTGGGCTGGGAGGGAGCCTAAGATACTCCCTTTGGGAGCTTCATGGACACCGGCGTCATTACGATAGGAGAAAATATGGTGGACCCTTGAAATTGGGTATGGTAATTTCCCTCACCTGACTTGAAGCTAGCAATTGTCCCTCTGAGTTCGAATATCTTTTACTCCATCTGGAGCACCATTGGCTGGATTTCCTCCTTAGCTGGCCACTTCCTATTGCTCTCCGCCCCATCTCCTCCTTGCCCCTGCAACATCAAGGCTCCAAAGAGGTATTTGTGTTTCCCTTCTATTATCTCACGGGCCACTCCCTACCATGACCCCACCTCTCTGTGTGGTGCTTCTATCATTAGGACAAACCTTTGCAGCCTCATCTTAAACGTGTCTAGGTGGACACAGCATGGTCTCATGTAAGTGTGCGCATGGGAGGCACCAAACCAATGTTCTTCTAAGAATTCGTCCAACAGAGCCTTAGGTATGCTCTTTTTTGACCTTATGTTGAACAACATTTGGTCGTACCAGTATTTGAAAGCTATTTCATTGATCTCTTTCATGTTGGGATCCCCTAATGCCCTCCATGGATCATACGGGAGTGTACTTTGTTGGCCTTCGACGATGGATGCCATTTCCCTCTCCTTCAATGGCCTCCATTTCCACTTTGCCAGTGACATCAGAAGATATCCGAACACAAACCCAACACCCCTTTTGTACACATCTTCACATGCTTCAAATAGCTCATTGAGAACGAAGGCTACCCAGTTGAGCACCTCTCCTCAGCAACAATGTTCTGCAACTAAGATTGTGTCCAAGGTGAATTTTTTATTTATGAAGTGCTTCATTTTTTTGCCTACAATGAGGTAACAGGAAAACCTAATATCATCCTTGTTAATCATATCGAGCTTCGCTCCTCTCCCACCCTGCTCAGTCCCATATATGGCATAAACATTGTCTTCAGTCTACTTCTTGCCCCACTTCGCCCCTGTCTAGAATGTTGTGCTAACTTCATTTCCACCCTCGGCTAGTCCTGTGAGCCAACTGATATCTTCCACATGGATGGGGTACTTCTTATCCAACCACAGTGACCCTCCATGCATCCTGCTCACCAACAACTTGGTACACTGCATCGCAAAAAATTGAGTGTCGAACACAGGTAGACTCCTAAAATGGATTAATGTCAATCTCTGTATTCCCTTAAAGTCTTCCTTGACCTTTGAGGTCTTAGTGCCATCCTCCTTCTAGAATTCCTCGCCATAAACTTCTTTTTTCATGGCTGGTAACTGGAAATAGTCTGTGAAGTCATTGTCTATCAAATTCACCTTGTCATACTTTCCATACAGATTATTGACTGTTTCAATTTATGCATCCAAGGTGTCCTATGGGACTGATACTAGTCCTTTCACCATCTCCTTTCTCCTGTGATAAACTATCTGCACTTGAGGTTTCTAGCTTCTTTATCTTTGCACCTATTCTTCATAGCACTTGTAACTCTTATGTTGTCTGCAATTGGAATTCTAGAGTTCCCTTCATTATCCTGTGATTTAAGTAGTCGGCCCTGACACAACGTCCCCTGACTGACAAGGCCTTAACAAATAATTACTCCGGAAATTTTCCCATGTGTTCTATCTATACCTTGTCGTCGCCAACCGACTTGGACATGACAACCATGACGTGGACTGAAAAGTACATATTGGGTTTCATGGCATATTTATTTTTCCGTGATGGGTTTATTTATTAACTACCTTTATGCTTAATGGGAAAATATTTTGCGGCTCCTACTTTGACAATTTCATATTTAGTTACTTAATTTAGAAGTGACTATTAGTATGACAGACATGATGGGTATTTGTGTAGTCATAAATGTTGGAAAAAGTGCATGCCTACATGTACTCTGCTAATTAGGATTACCTATGTGGCCACTGAATCTATTAACTAGGACTGCATGTGTGTCCACTGATGCTACCCCCCTGACCATAAATGGGTTGCATTATGTGAAGACTTTTCCGCAACCTTATTATTCCGCCTCCTTTTTTTTATATCGGTTGCGGAAGGGATTCAGATGTGTGCCATTCACCCATCCATGCAATAGGATTCCATCCAGTTGCACGAGCCTTACTGCACCTAAATCTCTAATTTTTGTGACTATAAACAGACCCAACCAGTGCATCTGCAGTTTCCCTGGGAACTTTTGGAACTTGCTGTCCTAAAGGAGTACCTTTTCCTCGACTTCAAACAACTTCCTCTTGATATGCCTATCGTGCCAAACTTCTTTCCTTCGTTGCTCCAGTGAGTGATGGAACTCTGCTAAAATTTTGGTTTCATCATGTTCAATTAGTTGGATTAGTCTGTCTCGTAAGGCAATGTTGTTCATCATTCTCGTTGCCTCTGAAATGAACATGTTGGGTAGTATAAATTTTGCTGATACCACCACTTCCCTTCCATATACAAGTTGAAATGGAGTTTTCTTATGGAGTCTTCTTACTGTCGTCCTATATGCCCATAGAGTTGCGGGTATTCTTTCATCCCATTCATCCCTATTGGTAGATACGACTTTTGTTAACCCTTTCTCCAATATCTTGTTAAATGCTTCTACTGCATTGTTGGCTTATGCGTGGTATAGGCTGCTCTTGTTATGTTGAACCATGAAGGTCTTCAACAAAGACTCAGTGGTCTCATTCAAAAAAATTGTCCCTTGGTCGCTTATGAGGCTCCTCAGGCATCTGAACCATGAAATGATGTTCTCAAATATAAATCTTGTTGTTGTTTCTACTGTACAGTCCTCTATGGGTTCCTCTTCTGCCCACCTTGTGAGGTATTCTATTGTTGTTATGATGTATCTTGCTCAAAAATGCCTCGCCGGTGGAGAAACGGGTTTAATGAAGTCTATTGCCCATTAATAAAAGATTTTCATTGTGTGGAATAGATGTAGAGGCAGCTCATTGTGTCGCAAAGGCTTCTCAACCCTTTGACAGACATCGTATGTCCTGGAAAATTCTTTAGAATCTTTATGGAGAGTTGACCACCATAGTCATGCGTGGAGTATCTTTCTTATGGTAGCCTTAGCTTCTACATGGCCTGCTGTGGCCCCTACATGGCACTCCCATAAGACATCATCCCTTTCATGCTGAAGGACACAATGCCTCAATATTTGATCTAAGCCCATCTTGTACAGGTGTCCTATGATCAACTGATATTCTTCTACCCTAACTACCAAGTGTCGTCTCTGTGCTACCGTGTATCCTACTGGGCAGTGACCGGTTGTTAAAAATGAGGCGATCTGTTCTAGGTGGTCTAGGATTGCCTCTATTCTAAATAATATGGGCAATCGATCATCCACTGCTCCTTCATTCTCCCTTGTTTCTAGTTGCAACAGGCGATCTGGTCCCACATTCAGTCTGTCAGGATTTACAACTACCTCAAACATAAATTCTTGGAATAGTAACAACCATAGGCATATTCTCCTTCTAGTATTGACTTCTTTACTAAATATTTAAGTACAGAATGGTATATAAAGAATTTGAATGGCGTGCCTAGTAAATAGTGCCTGGACTTTTGGATAGAGTAAACAATTTCCAGGGCTTCTCTTTTTGTTGTTGTATAGTTTATTTCCACAGTAGACAAATTTCTACTAGCATAATACACTGGATGGTCCATGTTTTTCTCCCCTGATTGTTCTAAGACTGCTCCCAGTGTTATCCCTAACACGTCGATGTGCACATGAAACATTTTGTTCCAATTAGGATACACCAGTATAGGGGTGCTTACTAGTCTTTCCTTTAATTTATTCAGGGCTTTCTGACAATCCGCAATCCAAATGAACTCTTCTGCTTTCTTCAGTAATTTTTCCATTGGAGCTATGATGGATGCGTAGTTCCTAATGAATCGCCTATAGTACTTCATATGACCCAAAGTTGCTCTTAGTTGTTTTAAATTGCGTGGTGGTTCCATGTGGATAATTGTTGCAACCTTTGTAGGGTCTACACATACTCCATCCTTGCAGATGCTATGGCCTAGTAGATTTCCAAAGGGGACTGTGAAGATACATTAGATTTAAAGAAATATGAAATTGTTTGCACCTTTCGAACATTATTCTTAATAAGCAGGTGCGTTTTTTCAATAGACTGTATATCGTCCAGTCATCCATGTAAACTTCTAGAAACTTATGAATATAATCTTGGAATGTAGCTATGACAGTCCTTGAGAAGATTGTTGGTGCATTGTTTAGTCCAAATGGCATCACATTATATGCAGATGACCCCCATTCCATAGTGAATGTTGTTTTCTTTTTATCTTCTTCATCTATTCGGACTTGGTGGTAATGTGAAAACCCATGTGTGAATGAATATGCTTCGTTCCCCGCAACATTGTCTAGGATCTCATTACTGAAGGGCATAGGGAACGACTCATGACGCATGCATTGTTCAGGATTCTATAGTCAGCACATACTCTGATTTCGGCTGCATCCTTCTTGTTATAAATAACTATCAAGCTTATCCACTCAGCTTCATCCACCGAAACATTGATTCTTGCTTCCAAAATTTCGTAAATTTCCTTCTTAAATTTCTCCTTCACCCTTGGGTTCAATCTATATGGCTTGTGCTTTACCGGCTGGGCATCTAGTCTCAAAACGATTTTCATTTCCCCAATGTTTCCTTTTATTCCCTTTAGTTCTTCCATTGAAGCTGGGAATAGGTCCTGATATTCTTGTAATAGGTCAAAAATTTCTTTGGTGGCTTGCTTGTCCCAGTAGTCTCCCACCAATGCTATCTTCGGCTTATCCTCTAACCCAACATTTTGCTTTCTCAACTTCATTGGTAGAAGGTGGGCACCTTCCATTAATGGGCTCTCTTGAATTTCCCTCTCCCCTTCCGTTTCCCCAAAGGTTAGGTGTCTCAGTCCCTCTAACCCATCATCCTCTGATTCTGTGTCTACCCTGTCATAGGTTGCATATCCTTGTGACTCTACTTCATACAGACACTGCAGAAAATTTTTGTTGGGCCCCCCATCAACCAATGCCTCTAGTGTGAACAGAACCCCTTTTATTACCAGAAGTGGCTCTGTCATTTGTTCCTTGTTTCCTCTGAATGAGAAGTTGCTAACAAACTACACCTCCATGGTATCCCAATCTGTTGTCTGACAACGAAACTCCCATTGGACATACCAAGCTCGGTGGACAGTTCTGAGGGTATGTATAAATGTGTGTACCCATCGATCCTTCGGCATTCCCTTGCTCTTCCAACTGGTTATGCAATCCTTGATGTGCTTCTCAAGACTTAAATCCCCTCTGTATCTTCACTTATACTATGGCCGATATTCCTCCCAGGAAAATATTTCCTTCATGCCTTGTTTGATGCTTGTCCAGACTCTTAGTGCATTGCAGTGCGTTTTCCACCATCTTTCTAGAGTTACCATGAGGTCGATATTGAGAAAGGAGATCCTTTGATCCTCTATCATATCCTGGTCTACTTTGTCTAAGAAGGTGTCCACCGGTTCAAGGCCATAGTACTTTGGATAGTCAGCTATCTCCATTTCTCCCCAGTTTACTTGGCTTATCATTGCACATCATCTAGTGGTCAGTTCATATTCCCCCTGCTGCCATGCATCCCATGCAGCTTCTAAACCGGTTTCTGAGCTTTGCATAATTCTCTAGCTGACTGACCCTCCAACTATATGGTTTATGTAGTCTTCCCTCTTCCCCACTGTGAGTGTGTATAGTTGTTTTAACCCTCCTGGCTCATCCCTGTCATATGTTGGTTCTGTAAACCTGGGTCCTTGGTAGGGGTCAACGGTTGGATCACCCTTAGTCCACCTGCTTTGAAAATCATTAGTTCCTTCTTTAGGTCTATGACAACATAGTTCTCATATGCCCAATCAATCCCCAGGAGTGTCGGGTATGGGTTGTTGTCCCCCATGATGTCAATCACCTCAAATTCAGTGTGTGTCTTCACCCTTGCCACATCAACCTCTACATTCTCCAATCTCCCAATGGGCAGTATGCAGTAATGATTTTCCATTCTTAGCTGAATTGGTGAGTATTTTAGTTGAGGCTTCCCCATTTCCTCCTCAGTTTTCCTAGGTAGGATATTTACATCCGACCCTAAATCTAACATGGTGTCCCTTATCTGGAATCCTGGCACTTGCACGTTGATTCATAATTCCTTGTCGCTTCTTCTCTTGTTCTGTTTCACTGTCTTGGAAGCCTTCTCTGGCAAATCTGTACGTGGTCATTCCACTTCCTCTTCTTCCATGGATACGGCAACCTTTAAACTTTTTTGCAACTCCTTCAACATGCCTTTATCCTCAACAATTTTCAAGAACAGTTTAAACCACTCCCCAATCGGCTGTGTGTGATCGAGCATGTGATCCCATGGTCTTTTATTATCTTTCTCCTCGGTCATCCCCTCGAACATCTTAGCTTCTTCCTGATAGTATTTCTTTTTGCATTCAAGCTGATATACCTATTGTGGTGATGCCACTTTAAATATTAAGGGGGGGTCCTCTGTGTAGTGGTCATCCCCTGTCTTCTTCCCTCCTCGGGTGGCTATATTAATATTGGTTGCAGGGAGGCCGTCATCGGTCTTTGGTTCAGCATTCACCAAGTTGGCCCCTCTCTATCTAGTCCTTTCTTCCCACTTTGTAATGAGTTTCAGACAATCCTCCATTGGGTGGATATTAATTCTACATTGTGAGCACCATGGTCTCCTCGACAACAGACATTCTCTGGCAACATGCCCTTCCTATTCACAATTGTAACACCTTATAGGCCCTCTTCCTCCTCGCCAATTTCCTCCTTGTCCTCCCTAATTTGACTCATTAATTTTGAATGTGGATCTGCCTAGCCTTTCTCCTAGAGTGTCTAACACTCGACACTGATCAGTGTGATGCGTTGTTGATGCACAAAACTCATAGTAGTTGTTATTTGGGATGTTAAAGTACTTTTGCAAAATGGGGTACATCCATGGCAGGTGTCCATATACCCTACAGATCTCATAAAATTCTTGATTATTCCTCCCTGGGAAGGCCCCTTGCGCTCAGACCACTGCAACTCCTGTGGTTGGTGGGGCCCCTGACGACCCTGCAACCCCACCTAGATGATTAATTCACCGCAACCTCGGTCATTCCACTGCAATGTGCCCCTCCACCATGCAGTGGATGCACCAAACGTTGGGTCTAGCTGGTCGCACTAGCTGAAGATCTTTTAGTTTCTCTTTCAAAGTCACAATCTCGTGTTGTAGACCTAAAATCGATGGATCTTGCAGACTCGTCCCTCCCTTGTATTCATGTGGGTGTCCCACCATATCTTTTATGTGTGATGCTTGTCCCAATGCATCTTGGAGGGTTCCTATCTTATGTTGTGTTAACACATTATGGTCAAAGGCAAGAGTGCCTTAATGAACCAGTCCCGCTGGTGGTTTGGGTCCAAAGTGTAACTCAAATTGGCAATGGCATCCTTAAACTTTTGCATGAGCTCCCAAGCCATCTCCCCCTCCTTCTGCTTAATTTCCCATCGTTCTAATAGCCCTTGTTGATCCATCTCTGGTACCTTGAATTCCTACACAAATCCTCTCTTAATATCATCTATTGTGGGGTTCTGATTTTGCTCCACCCATTTTATCAACCAGCACAAAGCCCTTTCTCTCAGAGTGGTATATAATTCTACTGCCCTAACATTATCTCGAGTCTGACGGGCCCTCCAAATAGCTTCGCAGAGATACCAGTGATGCTGCACATCCTCATTTCCTCTTCCTGCAAATTTGGGATATCTGGTAAAAGATCTTGCCATACTGATTTCGGTAGGATCTATCAGCACAAACCCTTTGCTTCGCGACTGATGGAATCCCTGTAGTCCTAAGTTACTAATACTACTAGTTCCTATGTTGCTCCCAATGTTGAAACTGATTTTGTATTTCTTTCGTGCACTATATAATGCATTGCCTTGGCTAAGCTAATAGAAAACCCCTCCAGATTGCGATAAAGTACTAAGGGAAGATCAGGGGAAACACCACCTATGTCTCAGAGGTATTTCTACTGACTCTTAACAGATGCTTCTCTTTTTTTGAATAATCTCCTCATTGCGTCGCCCATATCCTCTTTGTTTCCTTCTTCAGGCTCATGCAACCTCTATTCTTGCGATGCCCCTTCCGCAACATGTATTTTTGATTCGCCTTTTGCAACCTATAGGGAAGGTCCATCTTCATTCCCCTAGCTCCTACATCTTCCTTCACTGCTCTTGCTTTTCCTAGCACCTTCTTCTCCTTCCTCCTCGACTCAGGGTTTTCCCTTCACCGCTCCTATTTTATGGGGACCCATCCTCTTCTTCCCCAAAGTCTGAATCTCTCTTGCCTGCCACTTATCCTCTAGCAGTTCCCTTCTTCACACCCTAACATCTCTCGCTTTCTTCAATTTTTCGGCATCCATCCCTTCAGCAGCATCTTTATCCCTCAACTAGCAACATTCCCCCCTTTACGTTCTTCCCTCGGTACTGGGGTTTTACGCTGCCATCCCCACGGCGGACAAAGGCAATAGTCCTTCTTCCACCATAAACATCTTAATCCAAATTGGTACTTCCCTCATCAACTTACTCCTCAGTCTCAAGTCGAATACAACTTCCACCTTTGAGAAAGGTTGATAACTCTCAGTGGCAAACTCAACTATGTATCCTTCCACCGTAGTATTTACCCACAAATTGACTGCTCAAGTCAGATCATTATCCAACTGTTGTAGTAGGGCAATATCTGATGGAGTTCAGCTACGGTGAACTGTCGCTGATCCACCTGGATGACTCTATCCCTTAAGCCTTCTTAACCAATTGTATAGGTCCTTTGGGAACTTACACCAGAAAATTTCATACTGATCATTAGTGCCGTCATCATATAAAATACCCTCACTCACCTTGCCAATCAGTTGATTTCTATGGGTAGCACACTCTACCACAAAATGATCTACTTTATGATTCCACCAATCCTTGATCTCTCTCTTAAATATCCTTGACACCATAGTTTGAACCAGTTCTCGTACCTTCAGATCCCGACAATGGAACCATTTGTTGGCTTGGAAGAGTCATCAGGGGGAAGACCCTGGGTTTGGGCACAAAGGACCAATAATAGTCCATTGTATTCTATGACAACACCGACATTTTCACCTTACCCCAAAGGGCAAGGAGTCTCACCCGAGGCGTGCCACAACCAAAAGGGAGAAGGGTTCAGCATGGAGTCGAGGAAGTATTAATCGGGTTGTATTTGATCACATGTACAGAAACATTACATATAAGGCAGAGATAACAACATACTCTCGATAATATAAGAACTTCCAATTACATGCAATTGATAAGACATTAAATTTTTTGAAGATTCATCATACACAAGGCCCAGATACATCATAAATTGCAACCAGTCTTAGCCATTCTTTATATTAATCTTAACAGAAAACATTACAATATGACTCCAGCTTTTGTCGCAAACAACTATAGGAAGTACTCAGCTCAGTTCCACGGGTTCATTTCAGCTTCAAGAACCAAGTCTCCCAGACTCCTGCAACCTGCCCTCCATCTTCCGCAACTGAAGATCCTCTCGCCCACTCTCATAGCTCTATTGCTCCTCTCCTCAACTTAGCTAATCCAACCCCTCTTATTTTTTGGTCTTTTCCTTTTATATCCTTCTCCGTTACCTGGACTTCCAGTTCCTACTCGATTGATCTTCCCCTCGGCTGCTTCTGCACCTTGCTGCCCCCTTCGCTACTTTTTCCTTTTGTTGCCACCTTGCCACAACTCTTCCACAACTGCTTGTTCCGCCAACCAACCATTGTTTCCACCCATTTCCTTCTCGTCCTTCGGTAAGCCAAAATTGGTCAAAACCTTTTCAAAATTAAATGAAGGCCCCAACAAGGTTGTTTTTTCCTAAAGTGGAGGAGAAGCTTCTTCTACTAGAAGTCTCAAGAATGAAGAGTTGGTTACAAGTGACTAAGGATTAAAGAGAGATCTCCCATTCTTGGTCTTTGATCCTACTTTCATGGATCTCTACCTTGAGTTGTGGAACCTCTCCCTGCTTTTATGGATCCTTAACTCCCTCTCCTTCCTTATAAATGAGATCCCTACTATCCACAAGCTATTTGCTATTGCTTGGTTTCCTTCCTATGCTGAAACTATGCCTAAATGCTACCCACTTTTCTAAGGAGAAAGGAGTGCTTGAAGGTCTTGGCTATGACTTGGAAACTCATCCAAAGGAGGCTTCGAACATCAAGGCTTAAGTGGTTGTATGCTTCGCTTACTTTCTATTAATAATACATTATGTGTTTTCTTTCCATAAATGTGTAGATCGTTACTCCTTTAGTGTGATACTCCTTGATCTGTCACATAGTTTAAGTTAGAATGAATTATGCTATGTATGTCTTTGTCGTCTTTGTTTGATCTTCCTTTTAGGTATTCATCCACAATGGCATAGTGATCACAGATCTGATCTTTTATTGAAATGTGATTTATTAGCTTTTAAAAAGTGTTAATGCATGACTTTGAAAAACACCATTTTAGGCACATAAACATTTAAGCATGAAGAACTTATAAGAAATTTTCAGCAAATAAAAAAACAAACTTGCAAAGGATAGCAACACAAGATATTGTTAATGGGGTTCAACTATCTTCAAGCCTACATTTCTGAGCCCTGTTCTTAACCGGGAAAGCCTTTATATTAAAATATTCAAAACCGTAAATACATATAATAAAATAGCTTCATATACAATCTTGGAAAATCTTGCTGCCATCTGCTCTGTATCAGGATCCTATAGCAACTCTGAGTTCTGAAAAAGACTTCTCGGATCTCCCAGAAAATGTCTTCAAAGTTCTCAACTTCACTGCTTCGCTTGCTCAAAAGCTTCTTTGTTGCATAGAAATATGATTCCTCTTTGTTGCGGTGTATTGGCAAACATTTTATAAGGCCTTGAGCAGGTTCTAGGGTCAAACCCTCAAACCTCCCAATCTATACGTGGCAAGTGGTTGCAATAGTTTCAACTAAAATATACTTTGGTGCATCTGCAACTTTACACGAAGTGCTTTTGGTACCACAATAGTATGTTTTAATACACAGAATATACGTGGTGTATGAAGATTGGACTGAATACATATGACCCTGCGCCTTGGTGTATATCATAACCAAAGTATTAAATCCACTTTATAATTAGTCTAACGATTAATTAAATAGTCCATGCACCATCAGAGCTTGGATGTAGTTATAACCAATGTTTATTTTTAAACTTTATTTGCACCGACGGACCGTGGCATTTTCTATTACCATTCGTAGCATATGACCACTTGCTTCTGGCAAGTTGCTCTTCGTATTAACACGCTAACCATGACTACATTCCAACTGTGCCATGTGATACTCCAACTCAACCCGTGGAATATTCGTTATGATTTTGGTTAATTATTCTACCCAAACTGCGCTGTCGTATTTTTCCATGGCACCGGTGTTCTACACCCATGGCATGTGATCAATTCACACTATGCACCATGGTTAAATATATTACAATGCCACATATCCAAGGTCCATGTCGCATTCATTATTTCAGTGGGGTTTTATATATATGTTTAAAACTCTGCCACATATCACTGGTACCCATAGTCTTTGTAACATAGTTACTATATGGGTTTTAAACCATACCACCATGTTATTAAAGAGCCCACCATTGCAACACATATATAAAATATGATATGTGTCATATAACAAATCAAACCTTTCACTATGTATAATCTTGATACCTACACCATGTTTATAAATGTGCCCACCATGTTAATATCTCTAGAATGGAGGTTATAAGTTCAATCTCCATTCTAAGCGTTGACCTATTTTGTCCACCTGAAATGTGAACTTTCCATTTGGCCTTTTTTGGATCCTTTATCATCAATTTTGGATCATTTCCTCTCCGTTGAGACCTTTTGGACCACCAAAAGTCTTAAATTCCATAAAACAAATATGGGCATTGTTTTCCCACTTGGTCGGTATCTGTCCACCCTATTTTGATTTTGTACACTTTACTCATCCATACAATCGATAGTAAAACACACAAACTGAAAAGTATATCAAGTCCTTTTTCACCCATATCCACTTTCATATTTGCTACTAATTTCTGCGCACCACTAAATAGTAATAAGCCCATTAACAACATTGAAAGTATTGACATAGATGAAATCATACCCTAAATTTTCTTCATATCTGACATAAAACTCATCTTATCATGCTGCAAATCTCGTTGATGTACAATTTTGGATTCCTTAAGCATGTCTCTCTATTTTTGACTAACTTTAATGATCTCATGCTTAGGTACTTTAGGTTGTACAACAACATTTTCACTAGCATAAGTTACTTGTTTTAACTGTTTCACTATGAAAAAGGATTTATTTGCTTTTATGGGGTGCGAATGTACAATATATTCAATTCCTTTATTGAAAAAGCTATATTGACTATGTTCCCTAAAAAATATCGATATCCAGTCATATAAATATGGGCTACCCAAGACCATCCCACATGTACCTAGTTTTACCACATCACACATCACCTTATCCTTAAATTAAGAAGTTATTGAAAATGGTAACATACATTGCTTAGTCACTTGCAATTTATGGTTTCTTCTCATCCAAATTAAAGTATAAGGTTTACTATACTTTATGGTTTTCAATCCCAATTTCTTAACCACTTTTTTTGAAATTAGGTTAGCTTGAGATCCACTATCTAGTAATGTGTCGATATTTGTATGTTTCATAACAACCGTTATATGAAATAACTTGCGTCTGGAATTGTTAGAATCATTACCTTCATCAGATTTACTGGTCATAACCAATGATGTGATCTGTGCCTCGTTGCCTAAATTTGACCCTAAGTCCATTCACTGCTGCAACAACCTTTTTCTTCCCTTTTATGATCCACTTCAGTTTCATTTCAGGATGCAATTTCCAAAAATGCTCTTCACCATGACCCTCTTTCTTGCAATGTTTACAAGAGAGATTTTCAACCTCCATATTACTATAATTTTCTTTCTTCTCTTTTCCTATCCCCTTCCTCTCCTTTCTGGCCGTCGATTCTAATGATATCTGAAATCCTAATTTACTTGCATCAATATAAGTTTCTTGTACTGCCACTTGATCTAGGTTAGTAGGACTGAACATAAATACAGTATTGAAAACATACTCAGGTAATCCTCCTATGTATTTCATTAGAGTTTCTTAAGTATACAAATGAATATCTAACATCAACACCTTCTTACGAAACTCATACATATATTCCTGCACTGAATGACCTTTCATAACTTTAGTCCTTGCAATTCTATTAAAGATTTTTCATTATATCCCAATGGATAGAATTGATTTCTAAGTGCAGTAATAAAATCAAACCATGATGGAAAATATTAACAATAAGCTGAGTACCTTTCTGTAACTTACTCTATCACCAGATCAATGTTGTGCCATCTAAACGAAGTGATGCTAGCCTGATTTTGACTTCATCTTTAGTGATCCATTGCACGCTACAGTAAACCCCCATTTTCCTGACCTAGTTGTCAAGCTTCTCAGCATCAAATTCTCCATTGTATATGGGTAACTCAAACTTAACATCGAGCTTCAACAATGGTATCTGTAGAAATTTCACCTGTAGATCAAACTGGTAATGCAATGTACTAAAGAAAAACACATGATCTACTTCTACAAAACATTAAGCGGAAGAAAAAGATCACTGGTAGGTTGGATACCTACCATTGACACCAGATTGGTACGTTCCTTGTTCCTTTCAGGTACTTGCTGGGTCACGTAGTTTGTAGGCAAGGCTTGATGGTGGATCCGAAAAAGATCACTGTCATATTAGGTATGCAAGTACCGTGCAGTGTCAAACAGCTCCACGCTATGCTCGGACATTACTATCGGAAGTTCATAAAAGGTTACGCCTAGATCACGGCTATAATGGAACAATTGTTAAGAAAGGATGCCACGTATTGTTGGAACAAGGAATGTAACAAAAGCCTGGAATTGCTAAAGGAAAAAATGGCAACTGCCCCTATCTTGATCTTTCCAAAATGGGACATGGAGTTCCACGTGCATGTCGATGCATCGTGTATCGCATTAGGAGCAGTACTTACTCAGGAAGGCGCGGAGGGAGTTGCCCACCCGATTGAATTTGCAAGTCGAAGGTTGTCAAAAGCCAAGAAAAATTACTCTACTACTGAGTGAGAGGGATTGGCGATGGTGTACGCACTCCAGAAGTATCATCACTATTTGCTTGGAGGACATTTTAAGATGTATATTGATCACTCTGTGCTAAAATGCCTAGTGAATAAGCCTGTGTTGGGGGGCGCATCTATCGATGGTTGTTGTTGTTTTATGAATATGATTTTGAGGTTGTTGTAAGTCCAAGACGTTTGAATGCGGGTCCAGACCACTTATCCTGGATTGAGACGGGCGAGGAACCAGCGAATCTAGAAGGACTCTCAGACTCCTAGTTATATGCAGTGTGCATTGCGGATGGCCACTTTTAAGATATAATCTATTTTTTGACTATCGGCCACGCCATAGCCCAGAAGGTTCTTCGCGCCGGATTATGGTGGCCCACCCTACATCAAGATTCAAAATCATACTATCGAGCCTGTGATGTATGCCAATAAACAGGCAATCCGTCATGAAGGGATGAAATGCCACTTCACCCACTATCGTCGAGCCTATTGAACCAGGAGGGAAGACAAGCACGTGCTATATCATCACTGCGACCAAATACTTGACCCAATGGGCAAAAGCATAGCCAATTAAGGATTGCACAGCTACGACAGTGGTAATGTTCTTGTTCGAGAATGTGTTGACCAGGTTTAGGTGTCCTAAGATTCTCATGAGTGATCGAGGAACATATTTTTTGAATGAAACCATCAGCACGCTCACTAAGGAATTCCAAATATATCACCAACAAAGCACGCCATACCATCTGCAAGAAAATGGGACCGTTGAGAAACTCAACAAAATTTTGGAAACCGTGCTAACTAAGATATACAACTCACGACGGAACGAGTGGGACTTGCGCATCCCTATTGTGCTATGGGCATACCGAACTATGTGCAAAAATTTGACAGGCCAGACACAGTTTCGACTAGTCTATGGTAAGGAGGCCGTGATGCCAATGGAATATATCGTGCCCAGCCTACAGATTGCAGTAGCTACAAGAATGGAAAATTGTGGGGCATTGGAGGAAAGGCTCGCACAACTCGACGAACTGGACAAAGAATTATTTATGGTGGGATTTCATCAGTAGGTACAAAAACAGTGCGAGAAAGCATGGCATGATCGCCATATCAAGGTGCACACATTCAAGAAGGATGATCTCATCTTATTATATGACAGTAAGTTTAAAAAATTCCCAGGTAAACTCTGTATGCATTGGTTGGGACCTTATGTCGTTAAATAAGTAACTGATGGGGGCGTAGTTTCGCTGGATAAGCTCAAGGGAGACCCCTTCCTTGGAAGAGTGAATGGAAATCGTCTGACGCTCTATATGGGTAGGCCGACCACCTGACTAACTATTCCACAGAGAGTCTCACCACTCCGACCAGCTGAAAGAGAGCGAGGGATGATAAAGCAATCTGGGGGATAGATGTGTGGGCATCAGGGTGCAATTGGCCAATAATCAGGGGCATGGTTCCACGGATAGAGCCAAATGGGTGCGCCACTCCAAGGAATGATGACCGTTAACACCACTGTTCATGATAAGATAGCTACATTATGGCAAAAGGGAGTGGGAAACGGGCAATTAAGAGCCACAATAGAATCCAGATATGAAATGATGAACCACAGATTTCCCACGATAAGGTTACACGAGCTGGAACGAGTGGCAATCTAGGAATTTGAAGTTTGCATGGCTTATAAATTACCATGGGGAATCCGGTGCGCAACCTACGCTGTGAAAATACAGATGGAGTTGTTCATCATCTCTACACCTGGCATGTGCCCGAAAGCAGTAATCTGGCCAAAGAAGGGGTAGGACTCTCTAAGGAGTCTGGTATTGACAGCTGCGGGTATCCCGCAGGTTGCAGCATCACTAGCAGGGGATGTACTGGAAAAAATGGAGTGCGAAGTAGAATTGGTCCAGATGTCGTTGCCCCGCCTAGGGGCAAGATGGCACATTACAATAGAACAAAAAAAGGATGGATAGACGATGACCATGGGTGGAGATGCAGTCAATAAGTTGCCTCTAATGGTTCTCGACAAGTGGGATCTGGCAGACAGCAGCCAGGGTCTTGCAAAATTGCAACACAAGTTGCAGCGGATGGTGCGAAGTGAAGATACGTTGGTCAGAAAGGGCTACGATGGTGCCAGGAGGTCATGTATGCAGCTCCCTCACTCACGCTAAAATCCTCGGAGGGGGTGTTCTATGTTAACCGAGCAGAGTAGAATGAGCATCATCTGTTGCGAAGATAGGGTAGAAACACTGAAGTCAGAAAATCATTGTAGGAGACAAAGTAGGAGCAGCCAGATGACAAGTGCCAGTCAACAAAAGGTGAACCACGAAGCTAAGACTCAGCATCTAGCCACGCTAGTAAGTGACTTGGGACGAGTCACGATGATTGTGTTGGGGGACTGTTGGGTAGCACAAGCCCCGCGGAACAAGTAAGGGGTGTGAAGCCCGAAATTTTGGGTAATATTAGGGTAAAAGACTCCGCAAAAAGCGTGGAATGTGAACTATAGTAGGTTGAGTCAAAGGGTATTCCGCCTGAAAATATTGTAAAGAAATAGTAATAGAGTCAGCCTGCAGTGGGATTGCAGGCCAAGGGAATGTATAAATAGAGCGAGGCTCTATGAGGGAAAGGCAGTTCAATTTTTGGATTTTGGTTCTATGATGTAATGGGTGAATAGTCTACAAGCAGTAGTAAGTCCGAGTTAAGGGAGTAGGGTAGAAGGTAGAGGCTCTGTAGTTGTTTGCGCAGACCCCTGCAGCTGAGTGCATAGGGTGGATCTAGATGTATTGTGGAAGATTGATAATAAAGATAAGTTTATTCTAAATTCTGTGTTGGTTGTGACTTTACTCTTTTATGATAAATGAAATGTTATGATTTTTGCATTTTCTACGATTGAATTCATGTGAACTAGATTAATATTGATGCACAAAGTAACCCAAAAGTAATAAATGTTTGCTTAAAGACCGTTTTAACTAGATCAAACCAGTAATAAGTGATTCCACCTATAATAAGCACGATAAGGGTATTTCGATCTACGCAGAACTGGCATAGCGCGAAGCTTCAGAATAGCACACGAGACCCAAACCACATCCAAGACATCCCCAAGGTGTGGAAACTTGGTTCCATCACCCTCCCCTGCTACCTCGGGTGAGACTTCAGTCCGCGCTTCGCGGGCTGTTGCCGAAAGGGTCGGTAGTTACTGGATTTGTTTGGCTAAATAATTCTTTCGAACCTGGGTCAAGCCCATATATGCCAACAAGTCTCACCTGAGGTAGCAAGGGAGGGTGTTGGAACTAGGTTTTTGCACCCTTGGGATGTCTAGATGTGGTTTGGAGGTTTTTCACTCTGCTCTGTAGCTTCGCGCTGTACTGTATTCACATAGATGATGAATACCTCGCGCAGTGCTACAAATTTACTCTAGAGGATGAAGTATTGCAACTCAGATCTACTTTAAAATGGTCTTTAAGAAAACATTTATCACTTTTATTTAGTTCGTGTATTAATAGTAAAACCAGATTCACAAGCATTCAATAATCAATGCACATAGACCCAAAACAACTTTATTTACCATACAACTTGCCAGATTCGTGGTAATTCAAAGATCACAAATATATTTCAGAATAAAATTATCTCTATTTCCACTTCACACCAATACATCTAGATCCACCCTGCGCACTCAGCTACAGGGGTCTGTGCACATAGTTGCGGACTCTTCCAGGCCTCTGTGCACATAGTTGCAGAGCCTCTATCCTCTACCCAAACCCTTGACTCAAACTTAAAAACGCTTTCAGACTGTTTTTCTCAAAAACCCAACACATATTAGATCCAAGATCATCCAAAAAAACTTAGCTCCTCTACCCATGGAGCCTTGCTCTATTTATACCTTTCCATGGACCACAATCCATGGTCAGGCCAACTCATCTTACATTTCTTTACAATATTTTTGGGTGGACTACCATTTTGAATTTGGGTTATTACAAATTGCGCTCCGCGCATCTCACGGAGTCTTTACCCTGCTTTTACCCAAAATTGTGGGCTCTAAGCCCCCTAACCACTGTGCGGAGCTTCCGCTATCCAACAGTCCCCCAACACAATCATCGTGACTTGTCCCAAGTCACTCAGCTGGTTCAGCCAACTTGGCACAGAGATCAATTATCATCTTCTATGCATCGCTTTTACTAACTGCAAATTCTTCTATCATTCATTGCATCCATTCCACGTGTGGTGCCTAAACCTCAGTCCCTATTTATGTTGTCTCCATAGTAGCATATTTAGCCTGCATGTGGGCTATCTTGCACTCTATGGTGGTTGAAACCGTAAATGCCTCATCTAGCCATGGCTAGAGATGGGTTTTAACCACTGCTTCCCTTTGTCTAGCAGCATCGGGTTTGGTTTTAAGGTCATATGCCTCCCGTATCTTGGCTAAGCGCTAGGTAATATCAACGGTCTGCACACTTCCTCTAAGCTGATCATAAGCTCGCTGGAGCTCCCGGGCCTCGGTTTCCAATCAGCGAAGTGTTGGATCCTCCTGAAGGGTGGTGAGCGTAACAATCAATTGAGTTAGCAGCTTGGTACATTCTTCCATTGAATGTGTGAGCACCGCGCACCCCATAGTAATAATATTCATGCATTTCTCTAGGATCTCTAGTGGCATCGGTGGTGGAACCTGCATTTTTAAGTCTATGATCTACGAGCTGAGCTCTAACTGGATCCACGTGGCCTCCTCCTTTGTCTTTTGGAACCCATTAGCCATTTTAAGGATCTGTGTCTCAATGGGAAAGTCCTCCGCAATTTCTAACTCCTGGGCACTCGAACAGGCTTCCGCTACTAGCTTCTCCATCTGCTACTTTTGTGTGACTCCCTCGTCGTGTTGGAACCGCAGTTGTTCGATATTAATTTTCTACTCCTAGAGTACTTAATCGGCATGGTCGGCCCTGGCATGGAGTTCGATTGTGGCGCTGGCGTGAAATTGTTGCAAACTTTCATGCGGTAGGGCAGCCACGTTTAGTCCCAGCCCTGTAAGTCATTCTAGCACATCTCGGTCCTCTACCTATGTGGTGATCAACGCTCCTGCTGGAATTGGGATAGAATGATCCTTTTGGTCTTTTAACAACGGTTCTGTAGCTGTCATACTGGAGACCCTAATAGTAGCATTGGTGCCTAACGGCGTGATTCTTGTTCCCAATTCGTGTAGCTGCATGTAGAGTTCCCCCAACACAATCTGCTACTCCAATATGGCTTCATCGATTGCCTCCTGAGGGGCTTCTCGAACGATGCTTTTGATGTCAGTTAGGTCTCCTTCAATTAATGTGGTCACTCTGCTATCCGTTTTAGATGCCTTTGCCTTCTTTTGTGGCTTCGACCGCTCTGATGTCACTGGCCGCTTCAAAGGTGAATCTGTGCCTGTTACTGGTGGTTCATCCACGACCGTCTTATGGGGTGCCTTCAGACTGCCCTTGTCTGTTGTTGACAACACCCCTGGTGGTGTCTTTCCTGCTACCACCAGCACCGCTTCCCATGCTGCCTAAACTTCTGCAGCGAGTTGTTCATTGTGCTTTTGTTGCACAACCCGCTTAGCTTCCCCCTTTTTGTGCTAGATAAAAACCTCATTGCATTCTACCACCGCCGGTTCATGCCACGCTGGTGGAAGGTATCGACAATCCTATTAACAACATCATCAATAGCAATAAATTGGAGTGATGTCCATGCCTGGGTTGGGTCCTTACGCACCCTGATGTAGAGACGATGCATGTCTGCTTTAAATTCAGCAATATGCTTCATACTTTCATAGATCCCGTCAGATAGGCTGGATAACTCATTAATCCACTGACACACAGTCGCCTCCATCAATACCCAAAAGATTTCGATAATTCAAATTTTTCGGGCGTCCCTTGTCGCCCTAAGGGAAGCATATCGAGCGGCTTCCGGCCATTCCGAGTCCAAGACCAAAAACTAGCTTTCTTCGGGTAAGTCAGTGGCAACCAGCATGATGGATAGGAATAGCCACACATAATGGAAAGTCTTTCCTTCCTCCTACACTTCACGAAAATTGGTCAGAAACTCTTCACAAAGGAATTGTGACCAATTGAATCATATGCCAGCTGCGCATTCCTCAGTAAGTGCGATAACTACGGTGGGAACCTCAGTGCCACGACATTTCCTCATTACTTTTCCAGCCAGCAACTGAGTCGCAACGCGGACTACATTATTTGAGATACTTTCAATGATGTACCCTTGCTATCCCTTGGTGAGCTAATACTTCTTTTTCAGTTGCTCTATCATCATGGCATCGTTACTTCTATCAATAATTTCCTGACGGTCTCTTCCATCACAAGGAAGGTGCGAGACTCGATGAGCAATTTCAGCTACGATACTGACGGGTTTGCTAACCCATAATATTTCCTCATGAACTAAATAGAGCAACTACTTTATGACCAACATGGTGATAGGAGGCCTTAGAAAGTTAGGAATCGACAATAAACAGAGAAACTCAGTTTTTTCCACCTTCTGCAGCCACTCCTTTCGTTGTAGTGTTATCACCGTCCCTTCTACATTCCGCTCCATTAGTGCATCCATCGCCAGGTGGGAAAATTTTATTGTATCTGTGAGGTCCCAATCTTCGAACTTCATTGTCACAACATGACCAACCACCGTGTTTTCCACTGGGACAACTTTTGGTAGAGACGAGGTAATGATTACATTGTCGACTTCATCTAGGTTTGCAGGTACCTTCGCCTTCCCCTTGCTTGGTGGCACATACTTGGGTCGTCGCATTAGCTGTATGGGATCCTCCTCAGGTTTTACTTCTTTGATATATGTGGGAGACTCTTCTACTTCCTCATCGTTGTCAATTGTAATAGTTTTACCCTTTTCCTTCGTTGTGAATTTTCCAAAGTGCAGGTGTCGCGGTGACCTTCTTACTGATTCCGGAACCTGAGGCTCCTTCCTAGTCCTTGATGTTTGGGGCGATTTAGGGAGCTCAGCTACTTGCGGTGAAGCTTGCTGCGGGTTATCAATTCTAGGGTTGTGTGCTTTGAGGATTGCTTCCTGGTAGTGCTTTGGCAAGGCCTTAAACCACAGACTTTCTTTGAATTGCTTGTCACTCATCTTGCACTTTTTTCTAACCTAGGGCGGCTTTCTTGCAGGGTGGTAAGATGTGGTGGTGTGACCCTTACTATGATTATATATGATTTGAAATTTAATATTGGCTGCTTGCCCTTGCGGTAGCTCATAAATGCAATTTTGGCAGTTATTCTTCTCCCTTAATTTCCCGCCGCCTGCTCCATGGTGCTTTAAATGGGTCATCATGTCATGAACAATACCTCCAATGGTTGCTTTCCATCTTTCCTTCGCGGCAACGAAACCCCAAGATTGCAAGTGCGGTTTTTGTATATATGTTGAGGTCATATCGCGCAGCTTTGTAACAACTTGGTTTATAGTCTCGCACCCTCTTTCAACTGCATGGGCGCTAGGACTAGTCCTCCTATAGATAGTTAGGTGGGCGAACCCCTCGTGTGGGTCTTCCGTTTCTCGACTAGGCCGAGCTGCGAGCACCTTCTGCATTCCCTTGATTCTGTTAACGAGTTGCGGTGAGTGCAGTCTTGTCCTTTCTGGTGCAAGCGCAACCATGCTAGTGGGGTCACTGCTTGTGGCAAGGTAGGAGAGCCAGCCATGTCTGTTTCCTTCATTAGCTCCTTCGCGTAATCCGTGTAGGTGGCTTCTAACTGCAACTTGTTAATAGCTTTATCCAGCTTCACACTCTGTGCGTAGAGTCTGGCCCTTGTTTCTTCTAACTTACCTAGTTGCACCTTACCACACCAAATGACTGCCCAGAGCTACTGAATTCTTTCGCGAATGTTGTCCCTAGGGTGAACCGTCTCTATGCTAGTTTGTTCGGTCATAGAGAGACTTTCTTGTCAAGCCTTTGTTCTACGCAGGTCTGGTTGGGTTGACGGTCGCCTGATGTACACTTGTACCTGTCGTCGTTGAGGAATAGCTGTTCAATACTGTCTTGGTGGTCGCGTATGTCTTCCAATGCATCCTCAAAATTGCTTCCTATAATTTGGCTTCCGCAGCCCCCCTAGGTGTGTGTAACATGTATTTCGCCACATTATGTTACTCCCGTGCTGCATATAAAGTGCCTAGCTAGCCGAGTTGTCCTTCATCTATTGCAGCGTTCTCTACTGGCTGCTGTCTTTCCTCAGTGATTACACATCGCAATGACCAGCTCACCATATTGCAATTAAGTGTCGTAACTTCCTGCAACCGGTTCTGCCATTGTTTAGTCTCCTCATTGGAATCCTCTATCCAGGTGCTATTGAGTTCCCACGAGGTTCTCCCATCGTCCGCGGGGTGCACCTGATCTTAGTCCTGCGCAGTTATTTGATAGATGTAATCCAATTCCTCGTCACTATCCTCATCGCGCACAAGTTCGGTGTAGAATTCTCCTTTTGCTGGGTCCAATGGAACTACTACTCTCAGTGACTTCGTTTTGAACGTCATCTTTTGCTTTTTAAATTTAATGATCCCTTTCATATCCATTTCCCAATCAATTCCGAGCAATGCAGGGTAAGGGTTACAGTCATCAACAATTTCTATGACTTCGAAATCGGTCTATGTACTTACACTGTTGATATCCACGGTCACTCCTTGCAGTCGACCCATTGGTAAGATCTTTTGTTGGTTGGCCATTCTTAACTGAATTGGGGACCATTCCAGTCCAGGCTTGCCTATGCACTCCCATGTTTGTTTAGGTAATATGTTCACATCCAAGCCTAAGTCGAGGATGACCTGATCCATTTCATATTTGCTGATTTGCGCTATCAGTCTCATCTCCTATCCAGTGCATAGAGCATGTCTTCCTATTTTTTGGACTACCTATGGTTCGCTAGATTCGGTGCACCTAGTGATCAGCTCTTGCAACCCTTGAATGGCCTTACTATCACGCAACAGTTTCATGCAGGTTTCAAGAAAGGTAGTAATCATGGAGGGGTCCAATCTTGACTTTGTTTGATCCCTCCTACCTGGGGTAGAAGCTTCCACAAAGCTCCACTAAGCTTCCCTCAGCATCGTCCTCCCCTGTACCAACTCAGAGTCATGTTCCTTTGTTGGTGTGTCGCACCCTTTTCCGCCTTCAGCACGTTCTTCTTGCGGATTACCTCCTACAGTTGTGTCACTTCTTAGTACCATATTTATACTAGGATCCTCTTCACAAGGTTCTTCTTACATCATCTGGATATTCTGGGTTGGTGGAGATTGGAGTACTCCCTTTTCACGCATTTGGGCAATTAAGGTTGGACAGTCTACCATTTCATGATCAAACTGCTCATATTAGGGGCATGAAGTCTTGGTTCGGTTAGTGCAGTCGCGAGCGTACTGTCACGGCCCACCACAATTATAATAGATTAGTTGTCTGCGGCCCCGCCCAGGCCCCATTCCTCTTCCTCGATCACGTCCTTGAAATCCTCACTGCACTTCAGTCTACATTCAGTAAGCTGGGGTTCTTTCCACCATTAAGTCATAACTTTGACACATTTGCTCATCGTGTCCCACTGATCGACAAAAGTTGCAATACAACTACTGTGGGGTTTGGGTATACTTTTGCAATAGGTGGCAGTTATCTATTGCATTTTTCCCACCCACCTAACAGATCGTGCACCAGAGTGCAGGCGCGACACTCGGTCTTGCTTGTACCTCCACTTTTAATGGCATCGGGCCTCCCCCTGCCAAATAGTTCATGAAGACAGGGCAATGGTCCTTATTGTGTGCTTGGATCTTGCATTTAATGCAACCCATCTCTGTACATACCTCTGGTCGAGATACTCTTTCTTGCTTCAAGCTTTGCATTTCTAAACTCAAGTTTTGAAGTTGCACATGGATTTGCTAAACTCCCAACCCTGGATCCAGTATTGGGGTCTCGTGTAACCTCATTGTTGTCTCCAGTGCCTCGGCTTGGGTTGAGATATTTTGTTATGACAGAGCTGTCCTCATATGTGGTGTTAATGACACCACAAACCACACACAATGTTGCGCATCTGTCAAGGTCATGTTAGCTTCATGAATAGTACTTTTTAACCATTGGTCCAGGTCCCACAGAGTTTCACCTGGCAACATTGTGATCTCCTTGAACCCAATAACCAAATGGGTTTCGAAATTTGGTCGGCCAAACTCTAAATTTAGTGCATCTTAGATTGCCACTATTCCTTCATTCGAATGGTTGGTTGAGTATTTTATGTACCACGTCATTGCGCGGTCCTGTAATGCACTAACTAATGTGGCCTTCTTGATGTTCTCATCTATAATGCCTTGGGCATCCCATATGGATCATATCACAAACTAGAATCATTCTAGTTCTTCATTCCCCACACCCTTAAATACTGGTAGTTTGATTGCACTCGCCGTCCAAACTTTTGGTAAAAGTGGTGGAGGAGGTGGGGTTGGAGTTAGTGTGGATGGCTTCGAAGTAGGTGAAGCGGGTGGTGGCGTGGACAAAGGTGGTATCAGTGGGAAGCGCTCCCTGATCAACTGGACCGTACTTCCTGGTTAGAACCTCACGAGATCCTCCTCGCTTTCTCGAGAAATGGATGCTAAAGGATTATTTTCTACTCCCCCCGTTCCGCGGTAACCTCTTCTGCTCCGTGTTACTCTAGACATCAATAAACACGCATAATCTGTTTTTCACATAACAACATCTTAATCCAAGTATTCAAGGATTTGATATACCTACCCCGAGGTCCTTGAAGAAACCACCTTTCTACTTTGTTATAGCTCATGGTAGTATCTATCATGAACTCAGTGATAAATCCTCCTATTACCTGATCTAGCCAATGATCTACTCTGTGCATGATTTTATCCTCGGTGGCTTCTAGCCTGCGCACCAGTTCTGGGGTCCACACAATAGGCTGGTCCAATCTGCACCTTCCCACGCTGTCAGCTAGGTTGTGATCCACTCGTACAGATCTACTAGAATAACACAAAGAAGATCTCGTGAATATCTGTGAATATATACCGGTCCAGCCAATCTTCCTTTGATACTCATGAATTTATGTTTTCCTGAACTATGAACTCGTGGAGTTTTAGATCCCACCACTCTTCAATCTATTTCTTTGTAGGGTTCCAGTGTTCCCACATCAGACACCCCTTAGGCAAATCTTGGTCCCGAGAACGGAACCATTTGTTGTGGGCCTGACCTAGGTTTGGAAGAATTATTTAGCCAAGCAAATCCTGCAACTAACGGCCCTTTCAGCAACAGCCTGCGAAGTGCTGACTAAGGTCTCACTCGAGGTAGTAAGGAAGGGTGTTGGAACCAGGTTTCCGAACCCTTGGGATGTTTGGATGCGATTTGGAGGTTTTGCACTCTGCTCTGCAGCTTCATCTTGTACTGTATTCATGCAGATGCTGAATACCTCGCGTAATTCTATAGATTTACTCTAGAGGATGAAGTATTGCAACTTAGATCTACTTTAAAATGGTCTTTAAACAAACATTTATCACTTTTATTCAGTTCGCGTATTAAGATTAAAACTAGATTCACAAGTATTCAATAATCAATGAGCATAGACCCAAAACAACTTTATTTACCATACAAATTTCCACATTCACAGTAATTCAAAGACCACAAATATATTTCAGAATAAACTTATCTTTATTTCCACTTCACACCAGTACATCCAGATCCGCCCTGCACACTCAGCTGCAGGGGTCTGCGCACACAACTGCGGACTCTTCCAGGCCTCTGTGCACACAGCTGAAAAGCCTCTATCCTCTACCCAAACCCTCGACTCAGACTTACAAATTTTTTCAGACTATCTTTCTCAGAAACCCACCACATATTAGATCCAAGATCATCCATCAAAACTTAGCTCCTCTACCCATATAGCCTTGCTCTATTTATACCTTTCCATGGACTGTGATCCATGGTTGGGCCGACTCATCTTACATTTATTTACATTATTTTTGGGTGGACTACCCTTTTGACTTTGGCTTATTACAAATCGCGCTCCGCATCTCGTGGAGTCTTTACCTTGCATTTACCCAAAATTGCGGGCTATGAGCCCCTTATCCGTTGCGTGGGGCTTCCGCTACCTAATAGGGTAACTTTTGATGATGAAGTTAGGGCTTTGTTATTTCCGTGATCATTGCCAGAAATTTGGAATGGTTTAGTTATGGCCATTAGTAACTTTGTCTCTGGATCTAGTATTTTAAAGTTTTATGATGTTGTCGGTGCAATCCTTAGTGAGGAAGTGCGACGGAAAAGCTTCGGTGAGACATCAGGTAATTCTTTGACTGTAGAGACTAGGGGAAGAAAAATGGAAAGAGGAAAGAACCCTGGATATCATAGTAATTCAAGAAAAGATAGATCCAAGTCCAGATTGGGGATAGTGTGCTGGAAATGCAGGAAGAAAGGACACTTGAAGAAAGACTTCAAGTCTTGAAAGGGAAAAGAAGGAGGCGCAACAAGAAAATAATCATGCAGCGAATGTAACAGGTGATGTGTTGCAAGGTGCTTTGATTCTTTCATTATAAAATATTATTGATGCCTAGGTGGTAGATTCAGGGGCATCATTCCATGCCACACTTGATAGGAAACATTTTTATGATTATGTTCAAGGAGATTTTGGAAAAGTTCGATTGGGTGATGATAAACCCTATAAAATCATTGGAATGGGTAGAATTTTCATAAAACAGCAAAATGGAAATCATCGGTTATTAAAGGAGGTAAGGCATGTTCCAGATCTGAAGAAAAATATGATTTCAACAGGGCAGTTGGGAGGTGAAGGTTGCATAACTACTTTCACAGATAAAACCTAGAACGTCACTTAAGGATCCCTGGTAATAGCGAAAGGAGGAAAGGATGGTACATTGTGAGTGAGAAGGGGATGCAGATTCTTCACTCAAGAAATTTTTTTCCAGGTTTGAAGCATGTTGATTTAAAATTCTATGAGAATTGCCTTGGGAAAGAAAAGAAGAGAAAAAAATTAGAGCTTGTGCATACAGATGTATGGGGACCTACTCAGGTATCATCTCTTGGTGGCTCTCGTTATTATGTTACTTTTATTGATGATCCAACAAGAAAAATCTAGATGTATTATATTAGAAATAAATTGGATGTATTTGATACTTTCAAGAAATGGAAAACTTTGGTTGAAAATGAAACAGGAAAAAGGTTGAAATGTCTCGAATCAGACAATGGAGGTGAATATTGCAGCAAAGAGTTTGATAGGTACTATTCATAGAATGGAATTTGCAGAGGGAAGACAGTTCCAAGAACACCACAAGAATATGGTGTGTCGGAAAGGATGAACAATACAATCATGGAGAGTGCAAGGTGCATGAGATTGCATGCAAGATTGCCTTTACAATTTTGGGCTAATGCTGTAGATACTATTGTTTATCTAATAAATAGAGGGCCTTCAAGTTTCTTAGATGGTGGTATTCTAGAGGAGGCATGGATAGATAAAAAGGTAAACTACGCTTTTTTAAAGACTTTGGTTGTGAAGACTTTGTCCACAGTAATAAAGAAAATAGAACAAAGCTTGAGGCAAAATCAAAGAAATGTACTTGTATTGGATATCGTGTTAATGATTTTGGTTATCACTTTTATGATTATGAAAAACACAATATCATGAGGAGTAGAGATTTCATATTCGATGAAAATATTTTGTATAAGGATTAGCTGCAGGAAAAAAAAAAGAAAAAAAAAAAAAAAAAAAAAAAAAAAAAAAAAAAAAAAAAAAAAAAAAAAAAAAAACCATAGAATACACATTACTTGCGACGAGATGCGGGAAAAGTGATGGTTCCCAAAACATAATGATCAAAGCCAGAACAACACCACAACAACAACAAGCACCTCAAACACCTAAAAGTGGTGTTAGAAGATCTACCAGGATAAGTAGACCCCCTAAACGATACTCTCCTTCATTACATTATGTATTGTTGACTGATTCTGGTGAACCAGAATATTATGAAGAAGAAGTGCAGGTAGAAACCAAGAAGAAGTGGGAGCAAGCCATGAAAGAAGAGATGGAATCCTTAGCACATAACCAGACTTGGGACTTAGTCAGGCTGCCTGCAGGTAAAACAACATTGTAGAATAAATGGGTTTACAAGTTGAAGGAAGAAGATGGAGATAGAAAAGGTATAAAGGTAGACTTGTGGTGAAAGGGTTTGCGCAAAAAAAGGGTATAGACTTTGATGAGATAATTTCTACTGTTGTTAAAATGACTTCAATCAGAACTATTTTAAGTCTAGTAGCAGTCGAAGATTTGCATCTTGAGCAGTTAGATGTAAAGACAACCTTTCTCCATGAGGATTTGGAGGAAGAGATATATATGCAGCAGCCACAAGGATATGAGGTAAAAGGGAAGGAGAAACTAGTGTGTAGGTTGAAGAAGAGCTTGTATGGCTTAAAACAGGCTCCAAGGCAGTGGTACCTAAAATTTCACAGGTCTATGTCCGAACAAGGTTATACTAGATGTCACTCTAATAATTGTGTTTATCTCAAAAGGCAAAATGATGGAAGCTATATTATATTGTTATTGTATATAGATGACATGCTTGTTGTAGGTTGTAACATGTAGGAAATAAATGTTCTCAAAAGAAAATTGGCAAACTCATTTGCAATGAAGGATTTGGGTGCTACAAAACAAATCCTTGGTATGAGAATAACTAGAGACAGGAAGAATCACAAATTAACATTGACTTAAAGTGAGTACATAGAAAAGGTCTTGAAAAGGTTTAATATGCAGAATGAAAAACCAATTAGTATACCTTTGGCTAGCCATTTCAAATTAAGTAAGGAGGAGTGTCCCAAGACTCAGGAAGAAATGGCT
>APFE030091072.1:284130-333438 GCA_000404065.3 Pinus taeda
TATTAAATATAATTATAGAAAATTCGATTTTAAGCATAAAGAAAGATTACAAAGGTCATCTTTCAAATTTCTTCCCTCAATAAATAAATAATTAAATAAGTGAATGGAAATTTCGAAATAAAATTAAAAGCATCGTGATTTTATCTTTAATTTGCTTACATATTTTAGTTTTACAGTTAAATATTACTTTTGTTTACGTAATATTAACACATCATCTTTATTTATACATATCATAGTTTAGGTTTATCAAGTATTTAGAATTATAAATAATTTATGAGAGATTTTTCAGCTTAAATTACATAAAATTTCATTTGTCATGTAATGCCTCGTTACGATTTAATTATTATTATATTAATTATGAAAAGACATAAATTGATTGGGTTACTACGCCATGAAATTCGAGGTTGATTAAAGATACATTTGTTTATAATTCAATAATATATCTAATAATATTAATTTTTTTAATTATATTAATAATATATATATTTAAATTTATGTTTACATATAATCATTATTTGAAATTATGTCTTTACATTGTTCTCCATTTAAGCTTTTGCTAGGGTCTGCGTCTTTATCTGGTCCTGAAGATGAATCACATTCGTTGGTTTCAAACGCGTTGGCCAGAAATTTCTTTTATGTGATTTCTACCGAAAGACTTTGCTTAATAAACCAATAAGTTGAATTTTAAAAAATAAAAAGAACAATTATAACATAAATGTTGGTGATACTTAATTTTTGGGATTAGGTAAATCCATGTAAATATTATAAATAGAAAATAAGGAGAAATAGAAGATGAAGAGACATAGGGAGATAAAACCTAAGAGCCTCTTTCCATGTATATATCTATGATCCATCTTCATGCAATAACACAATTCAATTTGAGGAGGTACCTCCTAGCCTAACATGGTATCAGAGCCAACACCATTTTTGGCTTCCTTTCTACCCTTGTAACTCCCACTGCCTTTGTTCTGCATCTTTTGTAGACTGACACCTTTGTCATATTCCTGCAAAATCTCGTGTATTGTTGTTGAATGCATTGGTAGAGATTGCATGTCATATCTTATCCTCCTGTTGAAAGGGTCGTATTGTTGTGTTGAGGCATTGTTTTGCGACCTGGTGTGAAGATTAGTGTGTCTCCCTGGAGGTGTTGCGTTGAATAGTGTGATTGCAATTCAAATTTTGTGGCATTTGGCGTGTGGTAAGTCTTTTAAGAGCTTGAAAAGGTATAGTTGATTGAATGCATAAAAAAATTTGAAAGTTAATGGCGGTAATATGTCTACGTTAAGCTTCAGCACAATCTCCTCACAGTGTCTGCGTTAATCCTCCAACGGAGCCATTATCATTGTACTTACCAGACATTATTTGTTATACAATACATTGGTGTTAGTGTCAATCAGTTTTTCCTTCCACCAACGATCAAATGTTCTCTTTCAGAATGTCCATTAGGGTTTAAGGTCAAGTTTTGTCATTTCACTAGGTTTTCCATTCAAAAACTTTGGTCACTGGTTAGTGTGTCTAGGTACTCCTTTACAAATTGCCATGTTTTGGTCACTGTCATTATGCAATTAGATGTACCATCTCTGAAAAGTTTTATGGTCATCTCAGTCTCATTATAATGGTTTTCATTCAGCTCACTATCATCCATTAGGTCATTAGGGTTTCAATCATTAAATTTTTCATTTCATTCATAAATGGCATCTAAAGGAAAAGTGTTACAAAATGGTTCAAAAAGGTTTCATTTCAAAGAATATTTTGAAATAAGTTTGAATAATACCAAGTTGCTTTCAAAAGGTTCACAAATACATGATTTTAAAATCAACAAAAAGAAAGGTATATGGTGGGCCAACCCACTATAATTAAAACAAGTCACCTCTCAAAACTACAAAAGATCATTCTTTTGTCGTTTCCTCATTCATCACATTGTCAAGGGAGCTTCATCCGTCATCCATCATTTCCAAGAAGCTTAGGGCAATATTTTTTCAAGAAATCCTTGTTTTCCTCACTCGTTGTCATAGAAAGCCATCATTGCACTTCTGGACAAGCACGATGCGCACCAGTGAACTGCGTTGCACATGGGCACTACGCATAGGTGAACTATGCTGCGCAAGGGCTAGAGTCCCCCGACATCATTTTTTGACCACTAAAATTCATTTTTCAAGTTTTCTCTCCTATCATGTCATCCTCCAGGCTTCACAACGAATAAATTAAATCATTCTTGTGCCTTCCTTTTGCCTCTTATGTCAAGAATGGTTCATATGCTTCCACTCCTAGAGTTTCTATGAATTTCATAGTTTTAATCCTCAGATGATGAAATACTGCCCCAAACCCTAGTTTTCTTGTCCCTACACCTTAGTTTGCAACCCTCATTTTCTATCTTTTTTTTCGAAACGCTAATCTACCATATCTCTTCCAAGAGAAGGCCTATGTTTTGGCCTTTTTCACTCCCTCCTCTCACTCATTCCCCAAAATTCCTTTTTCCCCTACTCATTAACATCATCCCCTACCCTCCTAAATTTCCTAAAAAATTTGGGCAACTCCCAAGTCCCTCATATCACCTCATTCCCTCACAACAACATATTTAACTATTTTTACCTATATCCCACCTAGCGTTTGAAAGTATGGAGCCAGATTCACCACCATCAGAGAAGAGGAAATATAATAACGGAGGTAAAGTATTGAGGTTTGAACCCTCAAATTGCAAGAAATCACCTCCTTCCCTTTTGTCAAGAAATGTTTTGAAGATGTCAATTGTTTAGAGTTTTGTCAAAAAGTGCAAGAAGTGGGTCACCATGAACATCTCACAGGTATATTTTCCTTCACCTTGAAGGAAGCAAAAATCACCATTGTAGGGACTGATTTCATGTTTTCATTGGATGCCATCTCTCAAGCTACAGGCATAACAAATCATGGTGAAAATTGGTTCAAAGGCATGAACCTAGACCTAGAAGAGTACAAACCCTACCTGAAATCACAATATAAAGAAACTCACTCACATGTTTTCTCATTCAGATATATGTTGGAGAGATATGCACCATTAATGAAGGCTTTCATGAAATTCTTCACATGTGAGGGCATATTTTCCAGGTTGTATCAATATCACATAAGGCTTCTCATGCACTTTACAACAACCAAGTCTCTCAATTTGTGCAGTTACTTGTATAGGAGCTTAACCAAGATGTCTGAAAAGGTGAAATTGAAGGGAAAGGTCCATTATCCCAGTCTCTTTCATCATAGCCTGATAAAGGTTATAGTTCTCCATCAGTTCATAGAAAAGAACATGACATGGGACACTTTCATTGAGGTAGCTTTGAAAATGCACATAACTACTTCACCAAGCCAGCACCAAACTATGTCAGCGCAGTTAATGGAGGTTGGGTAATCAAGCAAGCATGATGAGGTTTCCAAGGCACCTAGGCTTGAGGTGACCAAGAAATATCAAAGAGGTAGAAGGCTTGTGTTTGCTCCCCAAATTGAGGAAGGGACGAAGTTTACAAAATCAGCAAAACTGGGATCACAATTACATCATGAGGCTTCTTTGCATAATGAGGAGCTCATTGAGCATGACTTTGACCTAGTTGACTTGGAGGAAAAAGATGAGCATCAAAACCTGTAACAAGTCATCAAAGAGAAGGATTCTCAGATCATGGAGCTCCAGGACAATTTGGCAAGGGCCAAATTCATCATTTCATTCCTTGAGCAAGAAAACAGTCAACTTAAAGCACAATAGCTAGCTATGGAGAAAGAACAATTAAAAGTCAAGAAACAAGACATGAAGGGCAAGGCATTGGTGGACCATGATGACACTGAGTAGCATGAAGAACATATGGCAAGAAAAAGACCAAGAACAAGGGGTCTTAAGAAGGCACTTCATAAAGAAAAAGAACAAAGACCACCAATGGAAGAATTAACCTTTGAGGAGAAGATTGCTATGGAAATAAATGAAGACAGGGAGTTTTGGCTTGAAAAGGTAAATTTCCAACTTTATAAGCTCCTTGATAGGGAAAACATGGATAATAAGTTGCAAAAGAGGATGGTCACCCATTATTAGACAAGGAAACAGGTTGCGAAGGCCAGAATCAAGAAATTGAAGGCCAAAATCAAGGAACCCTAATAAGCCAAAAGGATAAGGGTAAGTTAGATTTTCTTGATGATGCATCCATGGTTGCATAACACACCTCATCAGGCATCTTTTGACAAATTTTGAGAACATTTGGAGAAATTTTTGTGTATTGGGGAAAACTGGTGCAAATTTTCAGTTTTTGGCAATTTTCTGTCTATGTGCACAACATGCTCACATTGTGCTTTTTCCTCAGGGCCCTAAATGATAAAAACTCAGAATTTTTTGAAATCATGTGACCTCCTCTAAAAACCCATTTTCTCACTTTCTTGATTCAGGGCTTAGTTTTTGCGAATTTTGCAAAAAATAGGTTAAAAATCACCTTGTTACACAACATTTTGTCACTGTCCCTGTACTCCCCATTCCTCAATCCTAGAGGACCTCTATACTCAAACCTACATGCTTTCCCGTCATGAAGAGACTCCCATTATGTCCCTCTTCATGAGCAAAACATTTCCCTTTTGCATCATTTGCCAAGAATCTTCCTTTTACCCTAGTTTTCAAGACTGGTGCTAATGAACCATTTCCTCCTTGCGCTTATTTGCAAAGTCTAAAGCTAGACCTAGTGCCATATGATGCAAATGAGCATTTTCTCAGTTGCATCGATCCTCTTTTGGCAAGTTTTTTAAATATGGATTCGAAGCTTACAATTCTAGAAGTTTCTAACGGAAGTCTGGTAAATGGTTCGACTGGATGGCATTGATGAAGTTGGTTTGGGCTCCTTTCCTGTATTAAGATGGAACAAAACAAAGAGATAATCCCTCTCCCATCATAAGAGGAACCATCTCCCCTCCATCAAAGCTATATAAACTCCTCCTTTTCCAAGCTGAACTAGTCTTAGTCTTTTTGGATCTTGAATAACCAGCAAGATATCTATAGCTTGTAGCTTTTTGTTTATGTTTGTGGAGGGAGAATAGTGTGTTTGGTTTGGTTCGGAACTAAAGGGAAGAAGCCTTAAAGCTTCCATTGTTGGGGCTATCCATGAGATGCTAGCAGAGGTGTGGGAACCCGGATATGTTGGAGGAGACCTGCAACGTCAAGGCTTTGGTTGTAATCTCTTTCTGAACTTATATGAATAAACTATTGATTGATTTCCTACATTAAGTGTTATATTACATTTGATGGCTTAAGATTCCTTGACATTTTAAGTAGGTTGAATACAATTGGTATGCTATCACATTTGTTGTTGTTGTTTGTTTGCTTGTTTCAGGTATTCGAAGGAAGGAAACGAAAAGTAGTTGGAGTAAGGAAGTAGGATCATCACCAAGCGGAATAGCATTCTAAGAGGTAGGCCCTCTTGTTTGATTCTAGCCTAAGAAAATTTTTACTAGATTGTTTGTTTATGGCTAGACCCGCTCTCTCGGGCTAGAGGAATTGTCTTTGTCCGCATAGAGAATTTACCTACACCACAAATTGGTGAATCCACTGGGGAGGTCATCCTCTTGTTTGATTGATTTTCATTTCATGGTTTGTGTGAACTTTTGTAGTATCATCTTTTCCCTTTGGTTTTCTCTGCTTTGCTGGTTTACTACTCTGATTCTGAAATTTATAGTGGCAGGTCTACTTTTGGCCTTTGATTTTTTTTTTTGCAATCCTTGATCAGCGCATTTAATTTTCTAACAATCACTCCGACCAGCAGAATTTTTTTTATAATAGTCACACCATACCCCCTTGTGGTGCTTGTTGTCAGTTAGGCAATCGCGCTGATTTCTATAGGTGAAGATCAGGGTTTCTCCTGGATCATAACCAGTGTGTCTTACCCTCTTAATTTCTGCCTCTTAGCCCATTTTTCCTGTGTTCTCCTTGACTGGAAATCTTCATTAGCTTGGTTTGTGTGCTTGTTTGGTCTACCTTTTCCTTACTTGATTTTTTAGTATTTGGATGGTTTGTGGCTTTAGGGCATCTAGGCCATTGTCCATTCAGTTGTTAGTGTGCTCAGCAAGTCAAGCTCTTGGTTAGCTACTACATGCATTTTGTTTTTTTAGTCCTTTTATCACTTTGATTTCAATTAAACAAGTTTGAAAAGTTTCATTTGTTCTTCTCTTGATTAACCGCATCTTTTCGGGCATAGATTACATTGCTCATCTTGTTTTTGGTTGAGTCTTTGTGTCATTGGTTTGGAAAGAATTCCCTTTTTATGCTTTGCATTTGATTTATGTTGACTGTTTCAAAATTTTCATTGAAGTATATCTGAAAATTCATTTTATCATTCCATTGAAAATACATAATTTTAGTTTGTTGAATCAATATGTTACATTAACTAGCATCATTGAAAACTAGAGTTGAATCATCATTTGCATTCGAAAATAAATGAATTCTCTTTACTATTGAAAGGACTACCTGAAGTGCATTTGATAGGAAAGATAGGAAGTGGAAAGAACTTACATTATGTTGTTTTCAAAAGCGAAGTAGTGAAAAGGTCATCTTTCTTTAATTTGCTTGTTTGTTGCATTGATTGGTTTCTCTACTCTCATTAGTGTAGACATTCATCGAATTGAAAGGGTTTTGTCTCATTTAGTTGCATATAAGATTTTTTTCGAGTCACATCGATAAGGCCTAAAAACTGAGACATAATTTCAAGATAAAATTTAAAATCTATTCAATTAACCTAAGGCACATTTGAAATTTAACGCTCACATTTAGAGGGTCTAGGCTAGAGATGTGTTGTGACGTCTTTAAACCTAACATTTTTCATTCACTTCGACACCAGACAATGCTAGTACAAACTTGTGCTCCCTGTATCATCGTGTCTATAAAGGGAGACCCCACTAGGTTTGCAATCCTTTATCTATTGGAACCCGAGTCTACCACCTTGTAAACATGATACACCAAACACAGCCTTCGGGGACATTGCCTGCCCATACTTCTTGGTTCGTCGGGAGGTATTCTGTAGTTCACGGTTACCTGGTAATCCTTTTTTCCTAGATTATCCTGAGCAGTCATTTTGATCTTTCTGACTCCCTAAATATAAAATATCACCAAGTGCTTTTCCTTTCAAGCTCGTTTCAAACCAAAATTGATAGAGTCATATTTGGTTTTTTCTCATCTCTTAAAACATGAAAAAGCACTAGCTTGTTTCAGCGTCTTAAAAAATTGTTGCCCACAATCACATAACATTCATGTTAGTATTTTTCTCGATCACATCATGATTATACCTTTAAACACACTTTAAAAGCCCTAAAATTAATCTCTCTCTCTTCTTGTTGTTTGAGACAAAGTCATCGTGGCTGAACCATTAGGTTCACCTGGTTCCTCTTCCTCTCCTCCATCTAAAAGATCATCAGAGGAGCCTCTCCCTAAACTTTCGTAGTCACTTGAGGACCAAGGTGTTAAACTTGAAATTGTTTTGAGTCTTCAACCTATGTCATCATGTCCTCCTCCTCCCTCAGATATTGGGTCACCTTATGAATCTGGACTAGAATTTTCGGATAATCCTATCCAGACTCTCGAGAGTCCATCAACTTTTGAAGGTCAACAAGGACTGATTGTTTATCCCTCGAATCCTTCGTTCGATCTTATTGTGATATCACTACAATGTTCATACAGTTCATACGATCAGCCGAGTATTCCTTTAGAATTATCCCCTCAAACGTCTTCGGTTGTTTGTTGTCATTTGTTTCCACCCATGGAATCAGAAGGCGAGATCCCAGTATCCTCTCTAGGTCACTTGGAGGTGTCTGCTATACACACTCCTCACATTGTTGATGAGCAAGGGTATCCATTCCCTCCTAAAGGTTTCCCTTACATGGGAAGCATTCCAACTAGTGTTTATCATGAGTTACCTCATGATTATGTTTTGTTAACTCAGTTGGTGACGGAAACCCCTAATTCCTCATCATTATATCACAACCATATCTGGTCTTCTAGCACTATGCCTACCTCGGGTCTGTTCTTTCAGAACCCAACCTCCATCTGATGGTGCATTCTGTAGTCACTTCATTTCCAGTGCAACCCACCGTTCTGAATCCACTTGTTTTGTCAGTCCAAGTTACTCATCCAATTCAACCGATGATTTTAGGTCAAGTCTCTATTAGTTCTTCAATCCCTCTAGTAAGTGGATAGGATGTACCACCTCATTGGGGGGAAATATGAATGTTTCTATGATCTCTAGCATGACCAATGTGAGTGGCTCACAAGCTCACATGGTTGTAATGAACCAACCCTCTTTTGTTGCTATTCCAAACCTTGTTAATCCTGTTAGATCGAGTAATGTCCAGTACCAACAACCAAACCCTGTTGGTCCTTCGGGGTGAAGTAATGTCCAATATCAGCAGCCATATGTGGCTTAGGTTCAATACCAACCTCCTTATGTTCCACATGGTTCACAAGCAATGGTGCATCTGCCTTACATCCCTCAAGTTGGACCTTATGTTTAGCTTGGTCCGTCCACTGCGCATGGTGGATATGGCCAGATCTAGTTTGGTAACTTTTAGGGAACTGTCCAAGTACCCTTGCAATAGCAAGGACAACCCTTGCAGCAACAAGGGAAACCTTCACAACAGCAAGGTCCATCCTTGCAGCAATAAGGGCAGACAGTGCAGCAGCAAGGATAATTTCAACAACCGTAGGAGAAACCCTTGCAATAGTCACAACAAACCTTGCAACTGTAGATGCATTATGTTCCTCAATCCTCCCAGCCCGTGTCTTCGCAAGGTCAACCTTTTCAGCTGCAGGGACAACCTTTGCAGCCATAAGGTTAACCCTTGCACCAATAAGGTCAACCCGGGAAGCAACAACCCTTGTACTCATATCAACAGGGTCAACCTTTGCAAGGGCAAGGTCAAGGTCAAGTCCTATAGCAGCAGACCCAAAATCCTTATGTCCAAGGGCAACAGGTTCAGAATCCTTATGTTCAAGGACAACGGGTGCAAAAATCTTATGTCTAAGGGAAACAAGTCCAGAATCCTTATGTCCAAGGGCAGCAGGTGCAAAACCCTTATTTCCAGGGGCAACAGGTTCAACAGCCTTATGCCTAGGGGCAACAGGTGAAAAATTTGTATGTCCAAGGTCAATAGGCCCAACATCCTTTTAATCTATATGTTTCTTATCAGCAGCCTATGGCTAGATAGTTTCAAGGATATCAAGGTCAAAATCCTCCCAACGGGCAAGGTAACCTACAGTGGGGGAAAACTAAAATGCCATATGGACAAAATCCTCCACTATGGGGACAAAATCCTTACCATCAAGGCTGGGTTCTGTAGTTTGGGCCCGCTCATAGGCTTCAAATTCCTTTCAATACCCAATTTTTGTTCTTGGCCTCATTGGAGTTGCCAGATGTGTCTAGACTCAAATGATCCTATTCTTCATTCGCCATATTGGCCTCTGATTCCATCCAAGATTCCGAGTGATTGTCTGAAGTTTGAAGGAAAAGAAAAAAGGATCCATAAGCCCACGCGATGACATATCACCTCTGGTGCTCCTCAAATTCGTATGTTGATTATTCCATTTGTCTCCGGCTTTTCCATTGAACTCTCACAGGTGCTACATCCAAGTGGTACATTGAATTGCCTCAAATTACCTATCATGACTTTAACGCTCTCACTATGGCCTTTCTCAAACATTTCCAGCTATCAATTCGCTATGAAATTGGCACCCGTCTGCTAACATCGCTCAAGAAAGACACTGCGACCCACATCTCCGATCACATCCATGAATGGAGACGTCGGTATCACCTGATAAAGTTTGATATTACTAATCAGTTGTTGACCAAATGGTTCACCAAATCATTCATCAGAAAAGTTGTTGAAGACATTTCTATGGGTGGTTGTGTCACTGAGGAAGAAGCCATCGCGCATGCCCAGTATCTAGACTTGGTCTATTCACAATCTGTTACATTGTATGATATGTTACCCGATGCGCTCAGACCATCATCTAATCTGACGACATCAAAGTCTCTAGCTACACCTCCTATTGATGGAGTAATTGGTTCAATGTCGTCCCATACCCCCACAAAAGCTTCTTCCAAGTAGAAGTCGGTCTCAAACATTTCTCCCAATTATTCCTCTCAAAATTCACATGGTCCTGGTAAAACCTCAGAGGTTCATGTTGTCCAATCTACTGCAGCAGACATCTAAAGGTAAAAAGAAGGGCAAAGGCAAGGGTAAATTTGATGCCTCGAAACAGGGCCCTCATAAGTCGTCTACTGGTGATTCTTCTCAACGAAAGCCCAAGTATCCATGCCTCATCCGTGAGGAGGATCACTATACTACAGATTGCCCCTGGAAATATGAAGTTAGTCGTTTTCTTAAAGGGACCCCCACTGTCCTAAAAGATCCCTTTCCGTCCCAACGACCCAAATGGTAGACTAGCCTTAGTCATCCGCTTCCTCAGGTTCACAAGTGTTCATAATGAATACGCCTATCAATGTGGCTACTAGATAAAAATATTATAAAACACCTACCCGGACAATAGGGAAAGAGAAATAAGGTACCCCTTCTTCCTCCATCCCATCAAGTTTCGGTCCTCTCCATATAGAGTGACCTAATCCTTATTCTGCCATTCGAACACCTTCTCGAGGTATGCTGCGAAAGTCCTCATACAATATGAACACTCGTGCCACTCAACATTATAATATTGTTGAGGATTTTACTCAAGTGCCATCAGCTATGTCTACTCGCAAGGTCCTTCAAAGTTGTCTGTCTCGGCAGAAAGCATTACTGTCGGCTATTGGAGGTATTGATCCAACTGACTCTAATCTCATTTGTTTTGATATGGAAAACCACGTAAAAAAGAGTTACCCCCCCCAAAGTAAAATTACTTTTAGTTACAATGTGATGATCCCAATTTAAAATAAAAATAAAAATAAAACACTTCTTGGAGAAATTACCCAACTCACCTTATTTCTCCAAAAATATTGTTTTTCAAATAATAGAAAATTCCTTATCTCTCCAATTTACAAATTACAAACAAGGGGAAAATCCTTATCACTCCATTAACATTGATATTCTTTTAAACTCATTCATTTAAAAGAACTTTGTAAAAACGCATTCATTCACTTTCCTCCAATCGACTTTCAGGTTGGCAACTTCCACGTGGATTGCTGATTGACTCATGTTGGTTTACACGCTGGCTTTGCTGGCTTCCGCTGGCTTTGGCTGATTGGCTCATTCATATACACTGCCTTAAAACATCGGTTTGCCAATCATTTTCTGATCAATTCAATGGAGTTTTCCAAAAACTTGTAGAGTTGGAATCTCCTCCTCCAATTCACCGCAGCGTTACTGGAGCTCTGATACCACAATAATGGCAGAAGTGTCCTCAGACACGTAATTTTATTAATCAGAAAAAAACAATTACATATTGATTTTGCAAGAGTTTACACCCGAACAACTAATCACTCTTGCAATGAGCTATTTATAAGCTAAAATTTCCTAACTACCTCTAATTATGGATCACTTGTTAAATAACAAGTGTCCACTTACAATAAATGCTATTTAAACAACTTGCTAACAAATCTCCTAAAATAGAGCCTAAGATATGACACATTTGTAGAATCATATCTTGTTACAGCAATATACTAATTATAAATGTCTCCATTAAATAATTAAATATTCTATAATAATAATTATTTATTTTAATATCTTAAATTAATAATCATTTTATTCCAACTTTATAACCTATGATAATATTTTTTTTTTGGATCATATAACAAATGAAGAGGAATGGGGAAAGAGGATCACCCTGCCTAAGGCCCCTTGAAGGCCTGAAGGTTCTTGATGGAGAGCCATTGAGAAGGATAGAGCAACTTGCCGTGGTAACTAGGGCCATAACCCACTTTATCCAGTTGTAGTCAAAGCCATAAGCTTTAAGGATTTCCTTTATGTAAGGCTAGCTTAGCTTGTCATAAGCTTTTGCTATGTCCAGCTGTATTATCATCCTTGCTTGCTTATTGGTCTTGAGGGAATGCACCACTTCGTGCGCTTGGATGATATTGTTGAGAATTTGTCTACCTTCCACATATCCAATTTTCTCCTCTGACACAAGCAATGGAAGTAAAGGTTTGAGTCTGTTAGCAATAACTTTGGAAATGATTTTTTACACCACATTGCATAAAGCTATGGGTCTAAATCTTTCTGGTGTCATGGCTTTTTCCTCTTTAGGGATTAGTGCTATGAAAGATTCATTAATCGCTCTAAGAACTGTTCTGGATTTTCTCGAGTCCTCCACCACATCTAGAATGTCATATTTGACAATTTCCTAGCATGTTTTGAAGAAGTCTACATTGAATCCATCCGAGCCTGGAGCTTTCCCATTGTGCATCTCTTTGATGACTTCATTGATCTCTTCTTCCGTTACTAGCCCGTTGAGATTATGGTTGTCTTCCCTGGTCACCAATTTTGGAATGTTCTTTGTGAAGCTCTTAATAAATTGAGATCTGTCTACAATGGTTTCCTCAACTATGCTTTGAAAATGTTGCACCAGAACAGATTCCATATCCTTGTGAGTATTTAACTCTTTCCCTTGCGGATCTAAGAGTTTTGTGATCCTGTTATGAGCCCTGTGTTTCATGGTGGATTTGTGAAAGAATCTGGTATTTCTCTCCCCTTCCTTTATCCATTTTACTGTTGATTTCTGTCTCAAGAATAATTCTTCCTATTGGAATCTATTGTCCCATTCTTGCTGCAGAGAGTCCACCTGTCCTTTCCTTTCCTTTGTGAATCCTTCTGTGATGAGAATTTGATTAGCTTCTTGTAATTTTATTTCTACCTCTCTTTTGGCTTCAAAAATGTTTCCAAACTCATTTATGTTCCATACTTTGAGCCTTTGTTTGATATGTTTAAGTCTTTGTTGCAGGAGGAACAATTTTGTGCCTTGGGTGGGCATGTCTTCCACCCACCAATTTCTAATATTAGTAATGAAGTTGGGGTGAGTGAGCCATGCATTTTCAAACCTGAAAGGTCTATTTCTTGGGGTTCCAATAAAAGAAGCTTCCAACTGGATGGGCGAGTGGTCCGAGCCTCCAAAAGGAAGGATCCAAGATGTCATAGTGTGACTGGAAAGAAGGAGATCCTCCGAGATTATGAATCTGTCTAATATCGAGGCAACTTGGGTATTTCCCCCTCTCCTATTGTTCCAAGTGAAGGTTCCATTTGTTGTTTCCATACTCACCAATCTCATGTTGTCTAAGAAGTTCTGGAATGCAAGTGAGTCACGTCCTAACATTATACTTCCCCTTTTTTTCTCATAGAGGGATTTGATCATGTTGAAGTCCCCTCCCATAATCCCCGAGATAATAGAGTGTCTCTCTCTTAGCTCCTCCAGAGAGGTAAGGAGCTTTAGTTTATCTTCTAGCATTTGAGGACCATAGACATTTGTGATCAAGTAGCACTCTTTGTCTCCCAAAGATTGTATTACCATTGAAAGGTGATTTCTAGTTGCTTCTACATCTATGATCTCAAATTTCTAAGGATTCCATAGGGTAAGAATTCCCCCCGTTGTGTTGATTGCTTTGACTTCAAGGAACTCATAATTGTTGAGCCATTTTCTGTGTAGTTCTCTAATCTTGTCTACTGAGCATTTTGTTTCCTATATAAACACCATGTCTGGTTTTTCTTCTTTTATTTTGTTACTGAGATTTCTTTGTTTTCTCTTGCTGCCTAGCCCCCTAATGTTCCAGGTTGTGAGCTTCATAATGATGTGTTTGTGAAAGAGTAGATGGTAAGATCTTTCATCTTACCTAAATTAATCACGAGTTTCCCACATTCTAACAGGAGTTCATTCTGTCTCCTTCTTCCTCTTTTCTTGCCTGGGTTTTTTGTGGAGTATCCTGATGTAATCTCCATTTGTCTAACCCCTTTATTCTCCTACCTATCATGGTCCCTTTTGACTCCTGCAACCTTTGTTTGGGACCTTCGGAGGAATAGTTGTTACACTCTATCAAACTCCTCTTGTGGTAGAGAGTTTATCCCTTTGTTGGTTCCTTGTTCTAGAAAGTGTTCTAGTTCAAGGTTCTCCCTATCCAGATTCTCCTGTAGGTCTTGGTCCTTCTTTCCTCCTTCACATGGGGTCATCTCCTGGTCCCTTCCAACTCCTATAGTGCTTAGTGGATTCTCCTTTAGTTCATTATCAGGCTGTGTGATGTCCATGCTGTCCTCTTTTTCCTTCTCTGTTGGAGTTTCTTCCATATCCTTACTCTGTCAATTTTCTTCCCCCACTTCTTCTAAAACCTCAAAACTATTGTGACTTGGTAGTTTGTTCTCACTACTTTTCCTTTGGTGCTTTCCCCCCTCCTTTTCCCTTGCCTGCCACTTTGGTGTATCCTTCGGGTCTTTTCCAATGCTGCTTTTCAGTTTGTCCTCTCTTTTTTTGAATGGGCATTCTCTAAATAGGTGCCCATGCTCATGACTTTTGTGGTATCTGAATGGGATATGTTCATAATCAACCACCTAAACCCATTCCTCATCATATACTTCCAGGATGACTTCGTCTAGGAGTGCTCCCGATAAGTCCATTTCTACACATATGCAGGCAAAGGAGGTATATTTGCCTCGCAGAGTCACCTCTGATATCTTTATAAAATGTCCTAACTTATTACCTATAGGTTTTAAGGTTTCCGGAAGCCAGTAATCTAAAGGTAAGGAATATAATCTAATCCATACTAGGACCGATGTGAACATTTCTCGCTCCGGCATAAAGTTCATCGTCCAAGATCGCATATAGAGACCTGCGGCAGCATAGAAGTATGGTCCTCCTTCGAAAATTCTGTCTTTATCCTCCAGGTTCGTGAATATCACAGTAAAAAAACCCTTAGACCCGAGATGTATATTTAGTTCTCCTTTTGGTTTCCAGGTGCTTTTTATCCAAGTGTAGTGTGCTTTCTCTGTGGGCCAAATACCCATAAACTTACATATGACCACATAGGTTTCCATGTGATCTTTGTGCACCTGCAGAGCAGGATCATTCAGGACCACTCGTGGTTTAATATTGGACTTGGGCTTGCAGGTCCCGTTGTAGCTCTACCCTCTGTCCTCTGACCACTGCCACTTGCTTTCATATCCTTTCGAACCTCCTCGTGGGTCCCTTCCTTATCATGGGGTTTGCTGCCTTCTGTCTTTTAGGTTCCAGTAGTTTTTGTCTCATTCTCCAAAGGATTTTGGAGCTTATCCGACTCGTCCTTTTGCCTCTGTTTGAAACTAAGTTACTATAGGAGGGAGTGGAGCTCCCTCCTCCTTGCCGCTCCATAGTTACCGACTCACTTCTATCGCCCCCTGTTTCAAACCCTAGTTTTTGCTTACTTCCGCCACCCCTATTAGGTCATGTCTGATTACAATTTTCAATTATGTAAAATACCAGTAATAATTATATTATTATAATTTAATATGATTATTATTATATAATATATTATTATAATGAGTTAATTTAATGTAATATTAATAATATAAATTAAATATAATATTAATATTAATAAAAATATAAGAGCCACAAGAGTTAGCTCAATCAATCAAATCAATGCCTCGTCAATCAGGAAGTAACAGGATCAATTCCCGAAAACTCTTAAGATCAAGTCAGTAAATAGGCCAAGGGGTGTGATTCCCTCGGGGGTCGATCTACCCAGTACTATACCGTGACGGTAGCCTACATTATTATATTAATATTAGTATTTTAGTGATAAAAATATATGCCATAAATTAAAAAATATATATTTAATTTTGATATTATCCTATTATTAATTTTATTGCAGCATTGAGCTAATAATAGCCTATGTTACGAATTAAAGCAACACAACATGGAATGTCAATTATCAAGAAAACTATGAACAACTAATATAATATAATATTTTGAAAATATTTCCAAGAATTTCACTCATCCAAATGTGAGAGAAAAGATATTCCTAAAGCCATTTAATTAATATGCCCTGCTTGATGAATGGGGAAAGTTCAAATAAAGTAGGTCCCATTAATTGCATCCCTTATAAAGACAGTATTATTGTGAAAATGATCAACGAGGAGATTCCATTATAAAGACATTATTGTGAAAACATTATCAATGAGATTCCATTATAAAAACATTATTTTGCAAAAAACATTGAGCGTGGTGTTGTTTATTAGTATTAAATTTAGGTTGGTTGAATTAAATATTCTTTCGAAAATTATTTTATAAATTTTTATTATAATATTAATATTTTTTATAAGCCATAACATCATGAAAAGATCACACAAATATCACACATAGGTATAAAATTAAGTTATATTTTATATTAGTCTTAGTGTTATGAATCTACAAATTTGTTTTGAAAATCATGGAAATTTTGACAAGATTTTGATAAAATCTGGCAGGGATTTTTGTCCAGATTATCGCTATCAAACTTCAAGATTTTGGGTTGCCCAAAGGTTTTTGATGGTTGAAAGAATAACTTCGGCGTAAATCACATGTAGACATACATTTGTCGACGCGTTTCGAACCAACTAGTGTGGTTCATCGTTAGGACAAGTTGAAGAAACAAATCCAGCTACACCTGTTAAATAGACCGAGCAGAGACTCCAACGGCTATATTCGACTCTAGGACCCAGGTCAAATTTTATTTATTTATTATTATTATTATTTTATATTACTCAAAAATTAATAATAATATATTATTCTAATTATATATATATATATATATATATATTATATATATATATATATATAATAAATTACTAATATATAATATATAGTATAAAATATTATAGTTCCATGGAAATAAGTAAAATTAGGTCCAAATAAATCAGTGAAAAGCATTTAAAAAGTAAATTACCATCCTTATTAAATAATACCTTAGTATAAAATAAAAATTTTAATATTAATTGTTTTAATAATTAAATTATTATTAAAAATTAATAATATAAAACATTTTGATGGTGTTGAATCTATTTCCTCCATCAAAAACATGATTCAAACACTGCAAATGCGATATTTTTTTTAGTCAGGCTCCGACCACTTTTGACCATCCGAGCAATTCCTCTGCCTCGGTAGATGCCACCTTTATATTATATAGGATATTATAAATGAAAACGAAATGGTGCTTATTTTTAATATTTTTAGTATTTTAAATTTAAAAAAAAAATCTTATTTCAAAGTGTTTTTGAGTTAGTTTAACAATTCATTATGGAAGTATAACTTGAGTGGGTTTAATGGTTATCAACCTAGATATATCTTAATTCCAAATCTACCAAGCATTGAGAGGAATCAAATATCTTTTCGTTCTAAAAGAGGTGTGCATCTCAAGATACCTGATCTCTCTCATCTTTTGGTAGATCAAAGTTAAGATGTATCTTGGCTAGTTTAATTATTAATTATTATTATTTTGATTGGCTAGGTTATTTGAGTCCTAAGATGACTGGCGTGCCTAACCTATGGCTTGAGTTGTTGCAACCCAAGGCATCTAAGCTATCAAAATCACCCAGGGCTTGCACTCGGCTTGGGCCACACTAACCCTAATCATGACTGGATTTTTACCCATAGAGTTTCCAATCGGTGCCTTTACACCACAAAGTACCTTAATAGAACACTTTATCACTGTCTATTATATGCCCCATGGGAAATTATTAATTATAATTAATTATGAATATGAATATAGTTATAAATATAAATTTTATGTCTTTTATTTTAGTTTTATTTTTATTTTTATGAAATTTCATCAATTCAAAATGTTGTAATGATAATTATAATTATTAATATTTCATTTAATTTAATTTTTATTTTTATGTAATTTGACCGAGTCAAAATTTAATAGGACATGAGATTACAACATCTCTACCATATTGGGTTCAAGAGTGTCTCTTGATGCATATTCTTTGTAACATGTTACATTTTCAAATGTAGAGAGTAGTAGACAAAGTACATCTTTATAGACTTTAATAGTCATACTATTGTTGTGGGTCCCTTGTCCTACAAAAAAGGGATTTTGATACACCAATTTGGTATTAGGCTTGGTCGTGACCTTAAAATAGATTATTATTATTATGAATATTTAGTCTTTTTTTGACAATATTCTTTCTTTCTTTTCTTTTTCTTTTTTCCTTTTCTACTTCTCTTGTTTTGTTTGTTTGTTTGTTTGTTTGTTTGTTTGTTTTATTTTATTGTTTAACTAGAGGAAATGATCACTCCGTTGAGACATGAGGTTGGTTTCAACCACGACCACTATAACCTTAGGTGTAACTTCCCTCCCCCAAGGATAGCACATGGGTCAATGAAAAGGGGATTTAATCAAACAAATTCATCCATCACATAACTTTACATAAAACATGTTGAGAAATGGCAACAAGAAATTCCAGTTTAATTTGTCCTTGAATTAAACTGTGAATTAAAATCAAATTCTATTCTCATAGCAACTTGTAAATAGTTAATTAAGTTTAATTAACTTAATTAGCTTAGGAATTTCGAGTTATAAGTACTTTTGTAGTCATGTATATGTTCTCCCTAAATGTTAGGGGTCTAGGATGAGTTTATTTGATTTGTAATTAGATAACTTAGTTTGACAAAGTTATATACAGTTAAACTAGTTCTAACTATTTGTGCAACTAGTAGAGGTTTGGTAGTGAGTTGGTGCACTAGTGCATCCTCAATGCTACTCCAACTAACTGAAGATACCCTCATGAAAAACTCATGCATGCTACTTAAGAGAAAGACCCAGTTGAGACTAGAGTGCAAAGACAATGTACTATCAGTTGTAGAATAATCCGAGTTGTACAGATCATGCATGCAATCAGAGAAGGGCCTAAGTTTGGATTGTGTAGTTATGGAGGAAGGACTTACCAATTAAATATGGGCTAATCCTCACTGGAATTGTGCAAGGAAATAGGGGCTTGGCAGGCAACACAACTTGGCTAAGTGTTGACCAGAGTGGGCTTGTGAGGAACATAGTTTATCATACTTGTGTAGGAATTGTTGTAGTGAGAATAATCTTTGTATTAACACTCATGTTTCTGATTAATCCAATAGATATCGAGATTTTGAGTTGTGGCTTTCCCCAGAGAAACAATTGTGTTATGTGTCTTTTATTATCTTCCTCTTATCGATTATTGTTTTCATCGATCTATTGGTTTCCGTTGTTTAACGAGTAGAGTAGATCCTTGTCTTGTGTTTTAGTACATGACATGAGTTGTGAATCTACAGGAAAATATACATGGTATCGAAGCTAAAGTCAGTATACTAGATGATATTTCGAAGTTTTGAGTCGGGTTATAGGTGAAATTCGAATTTGCAATACATACCTTAGGACGGAAAATGGATTTCTATGGTTTGAGGCTCGAGTATGCCTTGGAAGGAAACTCAAATTATATAGCCTGGAAGGATAGGATGGAGGTAGTGCTAGAGGATAATGGCCTCTCACGTTGAGTGATGTTATATATGTGTCAGGGTTGGAGAAGAACTTAGTATCAGCCACATGTTGGAGGATAGAAGCTATGATGTGGTATTTAGCAAAGGAAAGGTGTTCCATCAACACATAGCCACGAGTCAGGTAAAGAAGATAGGGATTCGAGTTAAGAATTTCTATAATTTGGAGGTAGAGGATTGTGTTGCTTTGAGCACAAAAGCAGAGAAGGTGCAGAGCCGATACGTTCGCGAGTTGTGGCACAGGTGATTGGGTCACTTGCATCATGGGGTTTTCAAAATCATCCAACAGATCTATACTAGTCTTCCCAAAGATACGCTAGAGCTAGTTGATACATGCAAGGGGTGTACTTTGGGAAAATACACAAAGGCTTCCTTTCACGACAAACACATTTGAGAAGAGGTGATTCTAGAGCAAGTCCATTCAGATGTGTGTAGACCATCCTCGATAACATCCACAGGTATTATGTTATATTTTTTGATGACTTTTTTTCGTAAATGCTAGATATTTTTCATGCAGAAGAAGGATCAAACTTTCACAAAGTTTTGTGAATTTAAATCATTATTCAAGAAGTAGTATAGAAATAAGGTTAAAGCTCTAAGGAGTGATAATGGTGGTGAGTATGGCTCAAATGAGTTTAAGCACTTCTGCGTAGCAGAAGGGATTAAATGGGAGTTGACAGCACCCCATAAACCACAACAAAATGGGCTGGCTAAAAGGAAGAACAAAAGCATTGTAGGGGCAGCATGGGTGATGTTGCATGATCAGGGCCTACCACTACACTTGTGGGTTGAGGCATGCAACAAAGCTATTTATTTGCATAACAAAATCCCACATCAGATACTTGGGATGAAATCACTAGAGGAGGCTTTCTCCGGTAAGAGACCAAATGTTGGTAACTTCGGGATTTTTGGGTCACCGGTATATTTCCATGTGACCCAATATGCATGGAAGAAACTTGAGTCCACAACAAAGTTGGGGATATTTGTGGGGTACACTGATACACCTCACAACTATCGGTGTACTTGTCGACCACCTAGATGACAGTGGTTCGTAGGGATGTCAGATTCGATGAGGAGAAGGCCATGCGAGTTTCCCTTGAGAGGAGCTTCAACTACATGCGGTTGAGGATATTTTAGCACCTAAGGTTGAGGAGCCTTAGATTGATGTGGAGCAGCCACATGCATAGGATTTGGGAGTGGAGACATCCGCTCATGCAGAGTCTTCCATAGATGGGAGAAAGTGCACCAGAGAGGTTGACAGGTTATTGCATGATGCATGGGAGAATGTGGGAGCACCCACATCTCAGCGCAGGTAGAGGAGATCACTTGAAAGGTACACTAGATACATGGCTCTTATGAGTAGATGTGTTGAGATAGAGCCATCTTCCTTTAAGGAAGCATTGCAGGAACCGTTTTGGGTTGATGCCATGGTGGAGGAGTATGACTCCATAGTTCGTAACAATGTTTGTGATCTTGTCCTAAGACCGGAGGAAAAGTTAGTGGTAAGATCCCAATGGTTCTACAAGGTAAAGCAAGTTGCATATGGTATTGTGGAGAAGCATAAGGCTAGGTTTATGGCCCATGGCTTTTCACAGGTAGAGGAGATTGACTATGATGAGATCGTTTCTCCTGTTCCAAGGTAAGTTGTAGATGGTAGTGTGGAGAAGCATAAGGCCAAGATTGTGGCATGTGGATTTTCACAGGTAGAAGAGATTGACTATGATGAGACCTTTTCTCCTATTGCAAGGTACTCATCGATCAGATCTATATTGGAACTATCAATGTAGATGGGTTGGAAGATGCATCAGATGGATGTAAAGACAACCTTCCTTAATGTCAAGATTGAGGAAGAGGTGTACATTGAGCAACTTGAAGTTTTTGAGACCTTTGACCATGAGTTTCATGTGTGCCGAATCAAGCGAGCATTGTATGGGCTGAAGAAAGAACGTTGTGCTTGGTACCCTAGGATTGATAGCTATTTCACCGGGTTGGGCTTCACCAAAAGTGAAGCAAATTTGAAACTGTGCCACATTGTAGTGTAAGGTAAATTGTTGATCATTGTTTTATATGTCAACGATTTGATTTTGACAGGTGATGATTAGCTGATCAATTCTTGCAAGGAGGATCTTGCAAGAGAGTTTGAGATGAAGGAAATGGGGATCGTGCATTACTTCCTGGGCATGGAAGTATGGTAGGGTGATGGGGAACTATTTGGGTCTTAGGGAAAGTTTATCAACGAGATACTGAAAAGGTTCTGCATGGAGAGCAACAAACCCATGGAGACTCCTCTAGCAGGTAACTAGAGGAAGGAGGATGCTACTTCAGGGGCAGTAGTGGAAGCTATTGTTTACAGGAAGCTTATGGGTTCACTCATGTGTTTGGTGAACACACAACCATATATGTTCTATGTAGTCAACCATCTTAGTCAAGCGATGGTTAGGCCTACGAAGCTATATTGGAAGGTGTCAAAGCATGTGTTGAGATACTTCAAGGGCACTATTCAGTATGGATTGTCGTACAAACAGACAGAAGTAGTGAAGCTTCAAGGATTCACTGATGCAGATTGGGCAATGAGTCCATCTAACAGGAAGAGAATATTAGGATGGATATTCAGTATTGGGTTAGTGGCAGTTTCTTAGTACAACAGGAAACAAAGATGGTTGCACTCAATTCGGCAGAGGCAGAGTACATGGTTGCAAGTCAAGTAGCATGTGAGGCCATTTGGATGAGGAAGATTTTGGTTGGTTTGTTTGGTCAGCAAATGGATCCAACTTTGATTTACTGTGATAATCGGAGTTGTATCAAAATCTATGAAAAACTAGTTTTTCATGATCGGTCCAAACATATTGATATCTGATATCATCATCGTCAAGATTGTGTATTGAGGCAGATTATGTTATTGGAGTACATACCCACAAAGGAGCAGGGTGTTGACATTTTGAAAAAGGCATTAACAAGATGTAAATTTGAGTTTCATAAAGACAGGATCGGGGTAGATGATAATCCCTTTCTTGTTGAGAGGGAGTGTTGAGAAATGATAATAAGAAACTCCATTTTAATTTGTCCTTGAATTAAACTATGAATTAAACTCGAATTCTATTCTCATAGAAACTTGTAAATAGTTAATCATGTTTAATTGACTTAATTGCATTAGGAATTTCAAGTTGGAATTTTTTCTGTAGTCATATATGTTCTCCCTAAATTTTAGGGGTTTAGGATGAACTTATTTGAGTTGTAATTAGATAGCTAAGTTTGGCTGAGTTATAGACAGTTAAACTAGTTCTAACTATTTGTGGAACTTGTAGAGGTCTAGTAGTGAGTTGGTGCATCTTCAGTGCTACTCCAGCTAACTGAAGATTCCCTCATGAGAAACTCATGCATGTCAGTTTAGAGAAAGACCCAGTTGAGACTAGAGTGGAGGGATAGTGTACTATCAGTTGTAGAATGATCCAAGTTGTACAAGTCATGCATGCAATTAAAGAAGGGCCTAAGTGTGGATTGCATAGTTATGGAGGAAGGATTTCCCAATTAAATATGGTCTAATCCTCACAAGAGTTGCACAAGGAAATAGGGGCTTGGTAGGCAAAAAAAATTGGCTAAGTGTTGGCCATAGTAGGCTTGTGAGGCAGCGAGTTGATTGTACTTATGCAGGAATTGTTCTAGTGAGAACAAGCTTTGTATTATCTCTCAAATTTTTTATCAATGCAATATATAGTTGGGGTTTTGAGTAGTGGCTTTCCCCGGAGAAACAATTGTGTTATATGTCTTTGATTATCTTCATCTTGTCATTTGTTGTCTTCATTGATATACTAGTTTCTGATGTTTAAAGATTAGAGTATATCATTGTCTTGTGTTTTAGTACATTACATGAGCTATGAATCTACAGGAAAATCTACAAAATAGACCTTCCAAGTGATTTATCACTTTGGGGGGGACAATAATAATTTTTCTATTTAAAGTCATAATGTTAAATTAGTATTGACTAATAAAATTAGTAATAAAATCTTCATAATATTTCAACTTCCTCTTGTTAATTATTTTATTGTCATGTTTATTCTTATCTTTAAACTTCATAGGAATTTAAGATTCAATATAATTAATATTATCATTTTGATAGTGTTATTGTATGTTCCCATACTTAAACCCAACCTTAGAATATATAGCCTCATCAATTTTAACCTTCTTGTGCTTTTGCTTATACTAGAAACAATCACAAGTGGCCAATATGAAATTTATGATTATAACTTAAATATCAAATTATGGCACGAAACTTAATGGAAGTACATCCAACTTTAAAAAAAAAAAAAAAAAGATAAAGAGTTTTGTATTTAATTTTAAAATTATAAGTTATAAATCACTTTTGGATTTGCTGAATTTTATTCCAAATTTTATGAGGGGTGTTGAAAACTCAAACTTAATAGCCATAACAAATAATTGATACAAGTTTTGAAAATAAATTTTATCTTATTCTAATTTTATAGCTCAATGCTTTTAAAACTGTTTCAATATTGTAATAATGTATTCAATCACCAATAAATATTTTTCTAAAACTATAATTCCAAATCAAATGGAAATTTATATATATATTAAGTACTTATATGATAACATATTTCTAAAAATGTTAACAACATACATACAAAATAAGAGAATACATTTTTTTTAATTTTAATTATCATCTCCTGATGGGTGTGAAGGGTCAAGGTTATATTAAGGGGGTTGGGGCATGCCCTTGTCTCATAAGTTGAATCTTGACACATGTGTCATCCCGTCGGCATGCAAGTGATTATGAGGGAAACCTTCCAAAATCCAGATTGTTGGCATTGATGTCAACAGGTTCATGGTGCTGCTTGTTCTCATGATGTGTGACGAGTGATTGGTGATGTGTGTTTGGCTTGGTGGTCCCATTAGTTGGCATTGTTGTCAACTTGGTTGTGGCATTCCTTAGTGGAGATGTTTTTGAGGATGAGTTGAGATGGTCTCATGACATGATGTGTTGATGGTAGATGTTGTTGATGTAGGTGGTTGAAGTGCTTCTCTAGGTGTTGCATATGTCTCTACATTTCTTGGAAACATTAGATATGCTACTACATGTGTTGAGTTATGGCTTCTTGTGTTCGAGGTGCCCTCATCAGCGTTGGAGGTAGTTGATGACATTAGTGTTGCAAGAGCTTGAAGATGCTACTACAAGAGTTCAAAATGTTGCTACAAGTATTGGAGATGTTTACAGAGGTTGTGGATGTTTCTTGAGAAGATAGAGATGTTGGTCTTGGTATTAAGGTTGGAAGAATAGGTCTTGCATGGAATTGACTTGTTCTTAGCCTATTTCATCAGTTGTAGACTTGACACATGGATTTGAAGGTGTTATAAGGAGCAAAAGAAGGTGTTCCATCAGTTGGCAGAGCTATGAACTGAAGATCCATTGGTTTTATTCATATTTGGCCTCAGTTGCATGAAGACGGGTTCATAAGGGTGGCTGAAAAGCTCCATATGCATGGAGGAAAGCTCATGCGAGTGACCGTGACTTCTAGACACATGGAAATAGTGCTATGGGAGAGACTAAGGTTTTTCATGAGGATTTCTCTGCATTCCTTATGTTGATCAACTAATTTTTATGTTATCACAACATTCTTGATCAGAGATTTTTGGTTTATGGTCAGAAACGTTCGTGGGACCTCTAAAATCTCATTAAAGTTGAAGATATAAAAAAGTCTAGCTGAATTAGTGGTTGATTAAGTCAACGAGTTGAATCCAGATTATTCCTAGCATATGAACAGAGTTGTGAAGCCCAGTAGTTCTGTGTAATTATTGAGCTGAGTATTTGAGTTGTTGGCTTAGTGGGGCCTGACCCAAGTTCAAAAGTGATTTAGCCAAGAAAAGCCCAGTACTACTGGCCCTTTCGACAACAGTTCGCAAAGCGCGGACTGAGGTCTCACCCGAAGTAGTATGGGAGGGTGCTAGAACTAGGTTTCCGCACCCTGGGGATGTCTAATATGAGGTGATTGGTACGCTGTCCAACCTTCACACTTACTGCACTACACGCACCTGCGGGCACCCCGCACACTGCGATGCTATCTTCGCGCAGGTCTAGTCGCAACGCAACTCGTGTCATTTACCCAAGTCTTCCTTAATTAGGCTCTGTTGGCTAATTACTTATATTATTTTCATATATAAGCATTCATACGAGTATTCATAAAGTGCGCACAGTAAATAAACAAAGTAAAAGTAATGTATAACATCAAAATAAGGATTCAAGAACAGATGCACAGAATAAACTTCTCTTTATTAACTTTCAATCCCAAATACAGACCCAACTCCGCCCTGTGCACTTAGCTACAGAGGTCCGTGCACTTAGCTACGGACTCTACTAGGCCTCTGCGCACTCATCTATAGAGCCTCTACCTACTATTATGACCTAGTACACTTCAGATTCAACTCTATGCTCTAACCATGCCTTCGCCATTCTTTTTCTCCTTAGATATCTTTACACTTAGAGCCTCACTCTATTTAAACAATCCCATGGTCCGCAGACCATGGGTAGGTTGACACAACTTTACATTAAATTACAAAACATTGCTTAGAGCAGACAACCCTATGACTCAATTGTACACTTCACACTTCACACCCGCACTTCGTGGAGTTCTACACCATCTTCGACCAAAACTTGGGCTTTGAGCCCCAAAACCTGTTGTAGGGGATCCCATGCCCAACAGGCCCCCAACACAATCATCATGACTCATCCCAAGTCACTTTGTTGGTGCAGCGATCTTGGCACAGGGCCCCTCCAACTGTGCATGTGTCTCATGAAGGTCCGCAGTGCGCGGTTCTATCATCTACTGGATCTACTCCATTTCTGCTTCTGAGTCATCTGTGTGTGACTCGAGTCTCTTCTTTGGAATCAGCTTCTAGTTCTTGTGTTTATAGTCCCGCGCCCCTGTCCAGCTCCTCGAGTTGCGAAGATTGTGCTTCGTTCGATTAGTGAGATAGCCAGCCCACCCATGTAGGGCTTTAGGAAACTATCTTTTACTTTTCCTGGGAAGGGTTCTCCATTAAGTTTGACTAGCTAGACCGCGCCTCCATCTGTGACCTCTTTTACCACATATGGTCCCAACCAGTGCATTCTGAATTTTCTGGGAAATTTTTCAAACTTGCTTTCATATAGTAGCACTAAATTGTTTACCTTGAAGGTGCGCAACTTGATATGGTGGTCGTGCCAGGCTTTTTCACGCTTCTTTTGTACCTGCTAGTGAAATCCTCCTACAAATAATTCTTCCTCGAGTTCTTCTAATTGTGCGAGACTTTCTTCCAGAACTTCGCGGTCTGTCATGCCTATGAGCACTGCTATTCGCAGACTAGGTATGATGTATTCCACCAGCATGACTGCGTCTGTACCATAGACCAACCGGAATGGTGTCTGTCCCATTAATTTCTTGCACATTGTCTTGTATACCCATAACAAAATGGGTACGCGTAGGTCCCAGTTGTCCCGCTGCGCATTACATATTTTGGTCAATGCAGTCTCCAATATTTTATTGAATGCTTCTATTATTCCATTAGCTTGTGGGTGGTATGGTGTACTTTTCTGGTGATATATATGGAACTCTTCTATGAGTGCATTGATGGTTTCATTCAAGAAATGTGTTCCACGATCGCTCATTAAGATTTTCAGGCAGCCAAATCGTGTGAACACGTTTTCGAACAAAAACTTTGCAGTCGTGGCAGCCATGTAGTCCTTGACTGGTTGTGCTTCCGCCCATCGTGTCAGGTACTCCATCATGGTGATGATGTAGCATGCACCCATATTTCCCTGAGGTTTGATTGGACCCACAAAGTCATTTACCCATTTCTCAAATGGTTGCAGTGTCATTTGGGGGTTTAGTGGCATCTCGTCCCTTCGTGATGATTTTCCTATCCTTTCACATATATCGCAGGCCTTACAATATGCTTTCGAATCCTAGTGCAGGGTTGGCCACCATAACCCTTCATGAAGAATCTTTTTTGCGCTCACGTGTACTGCATAATGTCCTCTTACAGCACCCCCATGTGCTTCCGCGAGGATCTGACCTAATTCAAATTCAAGTAAATATCTTCGCAATATCTCATCGTTGCCCATCTTGTAGAGGTACCCCACAATGACAAAAAAGTCTGCCGCGCACACCACCAATTCCTTCTTCTGTTGGATTGAGTACTCCTTCAGCGTAGTCCCTGTTGTTAGAAAATAGATTATATCTTTGAAGTGTCCGTCCACGACGTGTACTGCAAAGAGTTGTGCATCAGGTAGTCCCTCCTGAAAATTTGTTGGTTCCTCGCCTGTCTCAATTCGTGACAAGTGGTCTGGTCCTACATTTAAGCATCCCGGCTTGACTATGACCTCAAAATCATATTCTTGAAACAGTAAGAACCATCTGCATACGACCCCCCCAACACAGGCTTGTTCACCAAGTATTTCAACGCGGAATAGTCAATATACATCTTGAAATGTCCTCCAAGTAAATAGTGTCGGTATTTCTAGAGCACATACACCATTGCCAATCCCTTGCATTCATTGGTAGAGTAGTTTTTTTTTTTATTTGGACAATCTTTGACTTGTAAACGCGATCGAGTGATCCAAACCCTCCATGCCTTCTTGTGTGAGTACAACTCCCAACACAATACACGACGCATCAACATGTACATGAATTTCCACGTCCCATTTCAGGAAGACTAAAATTGGCGCGGAGGCCAGTTTCCCCTTTAGGACATCCAAACTCTTCATGCAATCATTATTCCAACAATATGTCACATCTTTTTTCAATAGCTTTTCCATCAGCGTGGTTATTTGGGCATAACTCTTGATAGACTTCCTGTAGTAGCCAATGTACCCCAAAGTAGCGTGTAATTGTTTGACACTACGTGGTGCTTCCAGATTTAGAATAACAACAATCTTCGCTAGGTCCACCATCAGGCCTTGTTTGCAGACCACATGGCCTAGCAGGTTGCCAAAGGGGATGAGGAAGGTGCACTTTTTAAGGTTCAGCGCAATCTGGTGTTGGCGGCAAGTATCCAACATCAAACATAAGCTCGCTACATGGTGCTTAACTAATCCAAAGATAGTCCAATCATCCAGATAGACCTCCAAGAACTTGTGGATGTATTCTTTGAACGTTTCCACCACTATGCGTGAAAATATTGCTGGCACGTTCTTCAGTCCAAAGGGTATAGCGGTGTACTAAAAGTAGCCCCATTCTATTGTGAAGGTTGTTTTGCTCCTATCTTCCAGCACAATCTTGATCTGATGGTACCCTGAGGAGCCATCCATAAATGAGTAAGCTTCCTAACCACCAACATTCTTCAATACTTCATCTGTGAATGGTTTCGGGAATGGATCATGAACACAACCATCGTTGAGTTTCCTGAGGTCCACGCATATTCTTATTTCACCTTTTTGTTTTTTCTCCTGCACTACCGTAGGACTCAGCCAATCGGATTCTTCCATTGGTTTGATAATTATGGCTGCAAGCATTTTATCTAATTCATTGCAGACCTTTTCTTTATACTTTGGGTTCAAGCGGTAAGGTCGCTGCTTAACTAGCTTCGCGTCCAGTTTTAGAGTGATCTTCATCATCCCTAAGTCACCAATGATGCCTTTTAAGTTCGTGATTTTGGTCTAGAACAAGTCTTGGTATTCGCGGAGCAACTCAGTGACCTTATCTACTGTAGCATCTTCCCAATAGTCCACAAGCGTCGCATGCTTCGGCTCCACTTTTGTGCCAATGTTTACCTGCTTTGTTTTTAGCAGCATGGTGATGTCGAGGTCCTTAATTGATGGCCCTCAAACCTCACGAAAACCTTCAGTTTTTGGAATATCAATATTTCAGGGGTCGTCATCATCCTCCTCCACCTGCACGTTATAACATTATAGGGCACTGCTTAACTGGGTTGCCCATACTGGTTGCAACATTTCCAATGGCTCTTGTGGTATTTTGAAGATGGTGACTTTTACTGCATGTCGTGCATCATCAATAGTGTCCAACCATTGGTCTTCAAATGTGAATGTTAACAAAACTCCTTTGTGCAAGACATCCCATTCGCCCGTACCATGTCGAAGTTCTGTCTCAGTATACCAGTTCATGGGTATTACATCCAAGGTATTGTAGAATAATTGTACCCATTTAGGTTGTGGTTCTTCCAGGGGAGCCTTAGTCCATTTTGCGAGGTGCATGTGTGGGTCATCTCGTCCATCGTATTAGTATTCTAGCCATAGTTGCAGTTTCCCAAATCGTATGCGCATCATCATTCTGCATCCGCGCCGGTCCTCAAAATTCCCTTGATGTGTACCCCACCATCATGCAGGTGTTGCGTGCAGTGCCCACTTCAATGCATTGAACTATTGTTGTTCCGGTACTATGCTTTCAAATTTGCTCAGGAATTCATCCACTGTCGTTAATCCATCATATGTTGGTAACTCTCTTGCCTTTGTTGTCATTCAATGCAGTGATCTAATCATCATTTTGCAATTTAGCATCGTCACTTCGTGCAACCAATTCTGCCATCGCTCTACTTCTTCATCTGAATCCGAAGTGCAGGAGCTTTCGCACTCCCACAAGATCCTCCCATCTACAGTCATATTCACCCAATCCTGGTCTCGTGGAGTTATCTTATAAATACAAGCAAGATCATCTTGGCTATCGTCGTCGCGCACTGATTCAGTGTAGCTCGCTCCTTCAGCTGTGTCTAGTGGGACTACTATGCATAGTGACTTTTTCTCGAAGATCATTTTGCGCTTCTTCAAGTTGATGACTCTATTCATATCAGTGGCCCAGTCTATTCCTAACAAAGTGGGATAGGGATTTTTGTTGTCAACAATCTCTATTACTTCAAAATCCGCCTGCGCACTCCTGCCTTCAATACAACTGTTACCCCTTGTAACCTTCCCATGGGAAAAATCTTTTATTGGTTGCCATTCGTAGTTGCATAGGGGACCATTGCAACACGGGCCTGCCCATACGTTCCCATGTTTTCTTCGGTAATACATTCGCATCCAAACATAGATCTAGGATTACCTGATGCATTTCATACTCACTAATCTGTGCAGTCAACCTCATATCCCTTCCAGTGCGCAATGCATGTTTCCCCAATTTCTGGACTACGCGCGATTCTCCTGACCCTGTGCACCTGGTGATCAATTCCTGTAGTTCTTTAACCACCTCATTGTCACGCAGCAGTTTCATGCATGTCTCCAGAAAGGGAGTGAGCATTGAAGGATCCATTCCTGACTCTGGTTGATCCTTACTACCTGAAGTAGAGGCCTTCGTGAAGCTCTTCTTAGCTTCCATGAATATCTCCTTTGCGTGTTCTAAGTCAAACTCAGGTTCCTTTGCAGGAGTCTTGCAAACCCACGTACTTTCCTCTACTTACTTCCCCATATCCTCTCCCGTGGCCGTACCACTTTTGAGAATCATGTTTACATTCGGGTCCTCTTCATGCAGCTCAGACCTTATCATTTGTATTTTCTGAGTCGGGGAAGGCTGGAATACCCCTTTTTTGCTCATCTTTGTGATCAACATAGGACAGTCTATTGTTTCATGATCAAACTTAGCACAATATGTATAGGATATCCTCGTTGGGCTGGTACAGTCGTAGGCATAGTGCCCTGGTCCTCCACAATTGTAACAAATTAATTATCCGTGACCCCTTCTTGGTCCCATTCCACCTCGTCCTTGACCTAGCCCCTAAACTCCAGCACGCGCCATCCCCACATCTGGGTTGAGGGCTCGCGTTTTGGTCTGCATCCTATGGGCTGGGGTCTGATCCATCATTAGCTCATAACTGTGGCAAGTGCACTCATCGTGGCCTATCAACCTACAGAAATTACAAAACAATTGTTGGGGTATCTGTGTATACTTCTGCAGCAAATGAAATTTTTTTTCATGTGTTTCCCTCATATCTAATAGATTGCACACCATAAAGCGGGGTGCCGCACTCGGCCCTGCTTGTGCCTCCAGTCTCAATGGCATTAGCCCTCCTCCTGCCAAGTAGTTCATGAACACTTGATAGTGATCCTTGTCATGGCCCTGGCCTTTGCATTTTATGCACCATACTTCTGTACACGCCTCTGGCTGTGGTGCCATATCGTGCTTCAAACTTTTCATTTCCAAACACAGATTTTGTAGTTGCGCATGGATTTGTCGAGCTCACAACCTAGACTCTTGTATCAGGATCTCATGTAATCTCATTGCCATTTCCAACGCTTCAGCCTGGGTGGAAATTTTCTGTTGTGACAGTGCCATCGTCAAGTGTGGTGCCAGATATGCTACAAACAATGTGCAATGTTTTCCATCCATCAACTTCATATTGGCTTCGTGGATTGTACTCTTCAACTGTTGATCTAGATCCCAGGGAGTCTCACTCGAGAGCATCGTGATTTCTTTAAACCCGATGATTAATTTTGTTTCTGACTTTGGCCTGCTAAATTCCCTATTTAGCATGTTCTGGATCTCTACTATCTCGACATTTGGGTGGTCATTAGAGTGCTTGATATACCATGTTAATGCATGATCCTGCAACGCACTCACCAATGTAGCCTTCCTAATGTTGTCATCCGTGACACCTTGTGCTTCCCATACTACTCTTACCACGAACTAGAATTGGTCTGGATCTTCATTCCCCACTCCTCCAAATACTAATAGTTTTATTGCACTTGCCACAATAAACTGTGCAGGTGGTGGAGGTGGAGTGGGTGGAGATGGAGGTAAGGGAGGTGGAGTGGGTGGCGGTGTGGGTGGAGGTGGTAACCATGGAATGCACTACCTTATCAAACTGACCGTGCTTCTCAGAGAGACCTTCGTGAACTCTTCCTTGCTCTCTCGCGAGGGTGAAATTAAAATACTATTTTCTAATTCCTCACTACTTTTGTAGATCTTTCCACTCCGAATATTCCCAAACATTAATGTATTCGCATGACCCTTTTTTCACACAATAACATCTTAATCTAAGCATTCAAAGATTTAATATACTTACTTCACGGTCCTTGGAGAAAGCGTCACTCTGCCTCACTGTAGCTCATGGTCGTGTCTACCAAAAACTCAATGATAAATCCCCTTATTATCTGATCGAGCCAATGGTCCACAGCTCGTGCGATCTTATCTTCTGATGCTTCTAGTCTACGCACTAATTCCGGAGTCCACACTATTGGTTTGTCGAGCCTACACCTTCCCTGGCTATCGGCTAGCTTCGTGATCCACTCATACAGCTCAAAGGAAAGGATGCCAAGAAAATATCGTGGATTTTCATATACACGTAGCGCTCCAACCACTTTTCCTTAAATACTTGCAGATTTCTATTTTCCTGTGCCGCGAACTCATGAATCTTCTTGTCCAACCACTCTTCAATTTCCTTCTTTGTTGGGTTCCAGTGGCACGACATCAGACATCCCTTATGCAGATCCCAGTCCTCGCAATGGAACCATTTGTTGGCTTAGTGGGGCCTGACCCAAGTTCAGAAGTGATTTAGACAAGCAAATCTCAGTACTACTGGCCCTTTCGGCAACGGTCCATGGAGCTCAGACTAAGGTCTCACCTGAAGTAGTACGTGAGGGTGCTAGAACCAAGTTTCCACACCCTAGGGATGTTTGATATGAGGTGATTGGTACATGGTCCAACCTTCACACTTACTGCACTACACACACCTGCGGGCACCCCGTGCCCTATGATGTTGTCTTCGCATGGGTCTAGCCACAGTGCAACCCGTGTTATTTACCCAAGTCTTCCTTAATTAGGCTCTGTTGGCTGATTACTTAGATTATTTTCATATATAAGCATTCATATGAGTATTCATCAAGTGTGTGCAGTAAATAAATAGAGTAAAAGTAATATATAACATCAAAATAAGGATTTAAGAACAGATGCATAGAATAAACTTCTCTTTATTAACTTTCAATCCCAAGTACAAATCTGACTCTGTCCTGCGCACTCAGCTGCAAGGGTCCGTGCACTCAGCTGCGAACTCTACTAGGCCTTTGTGCACTCAGCTACAGAGCCCCTACCTACTACTATGACCCAATACACTTCAGATTCCACTCTATGCTCTAACCATGCCTTCACTATTCTATCTCTCCTTAGCTATCTTTACACTTAGAGCCTCGCTCTATTTATACAATCCCATGGTCCGTGGACCATGGGTAGGCTGACACAACTTTACATTAAATTACGATACAATGCTTAGGGTGGACAACCCTATGACTCAATTGTACACTTCGTGCTCCACGCCTGCACTTCGTGGAGTTCTACACCATCTTTGACCAAAACGTGGGCTTTGAGCCCCAAAACCTGTTGCAGGGGATCCCATGCCCAACATGAGCTCATATACATAATGGAGGAAGCTCAGTGCTAGTATGGTTAGGTATTGTGTGTGTTGAGTGAGTGAGGAGGATTGTGTGCAAGTTGCATGTGTTGTCTAGTGCTGACTTTCTGAAGCATTTTGTAGTTGTAGCTATAGTAAGCTGAAGTATGTTTTAGCCATCAGATTTGTCAAGTGAGTGAGAATATGAAGTGTGGATTGAAGTAGTGTTTGAGGAGTTGTTTTGCATTTTGTGTGGAGAGTTTGATTACAGCTAGTGCTACAGATTTTCTATTTCATTGTGTGCCTTGATGCTATGTTGCTGCAGATTTTCTATTTCATTGTGTGCCTTGATGCTATGTTGTTGCAGTGCTCATGTTGAGAAGTTGTTGGTTCAAGTATGGAAATTTATGAAAACAGAACCACATAGACAAGAGGAGTTGGGTGACTTAGGAAAAATCAATATTAGTGAGCAGTTTTCTTAATGCAATGGTGGTTGGTTAGTTCGACATAAACTGGGCGAGGCTCATTAGTCCTGGTGGCTTCCAGCAGATTGTCGTATGTAGAGTCGATTGATAGTTCAGGAGTAACTAGGAGAGGATCGTTGATCGTGGTGGCCTTCAACGGATGGTAGTTCATAGATCCGCATGAGAAGCAGTCTCCTTTTGATAATAGCCATGTATATCAATGAGTTTTCTTGACGTAATAGAATATTTGAGCAGTGCATCAACAATGGGTGGTTTTTTCCCCTTGAGAGGGTTTTCCATCAGACATCCTTGTATCCATTATGTTGATTGTTTTTATGGTTGCATGTTTATTTTTGGTGCTCTGACCTATTGTTTTGTGTTTTAGTTGATGCATGGTTAAAGATTAATTATTTTGAGAAATTTGTTATGAGTTCCATCACTACTGATTCACCGCCCCTCTCAGTAGTGATCTAGTTTCCAACACGAGTGCTAGATTTATGTGTAGGTTGGCATAGATGGTCTCAATGTTTTCAATCTTAGTTATGGGGATTATCCAAGGTGGTGAAGGACATGAGTTGGATGCACATAACTGATCTCGGTGGTTGCAATCTTGGTTATGGGCATTAGAAAAGATGGTGAAGGGCATGAGTTGGACTTGTAGGCCATGAACCCATGCCTGCTCCTCATGGTATATCTTTTGGGGGTGACAAACTCTAAATTCAGGGAAGGACTTTATCATGGTGTTGTTGGAGTAAAAAAGTACCAAGTTTGAGACCTTGGAGTGATAAATAGTCAAGGCTAGCTATGCTACCAGGAGAGATCAGTCTCAGGTTGACAAAAATTGGATGTGAATGATGATGGGGAGATTGTAAGTTGGAGTTTTGTAGCTAGCACCCTCGTAATATTCCTCGATCCTTTAAGTGGGATATCATGTGCCTTTCCTATTTCAAGGATGGAGGTTGTGTTTACAGGTCATGCTATATCTTGTTGTCTTTATTTTCTGTTGTTGGTAGCCTTATATTTAAAGGTTGTAGGTTTAACTAGGGTCGTAATTGTGGGTCTAAATCTTTTGCATGCGTTTTGTGGCTTGAAATTGGGTTTTGTGTTGTTTGTCTAAACACTCAGGACGTCCAAACCATAGGTGTGGTTAGAGGTTGGTGGTATGGTGGGTGTGGGGAGTCCATGATTTTCAATTTTTTGTATTATTGTCGTTGTGTACCTATTTTAAGTTTGAAATCTTAGACTATAGTGACTATAAGTAGATTTACTCTTAACCTTAGGTGAATTTTTCATTTTGACCCTTGTTCTGAGATTTGGGCAAGAATTTTTTGTTCAGGGGTTTGGGAGTTACTTGTGCCATTGAAGGTGAGTTTTTCAATTATGGAAGGATACGTGACTGATGAGGGTGGAGGATATTGCTACATTGTGGTGATAGTACTATAGCCATGGGGTAGAATTCTAGGCAGGGGTTGCTCTGACCGTGGGGGTGACTTGTACTGTCCAAGCTTGGAAGGGGATATGATTTAGCCTTGTAGGAGATATGTCACTAGGGTTCACTTTATGGTCGAATTGAAAGATTCCCTCTTGTTGTTGTAGTTGGGGTGGTGGCCTCACCAGGCTTGCGAATGTTTGGAGATGCATAGGCAACGTGGTATGGTAAGGAGAGCCATTGTACCAATGGTGCCAAGGGTAGGCATAGAATGGATGATGTAGAGATGGGGGAGGATAGAAAGGATGATGCAGAGTTCGGGAAGGATGTGGCCCATAATCTATCTCTCTCTTGGCTTGGTAGATCTTCCCCCACCGTTTGACGCTTCAAAAAATTAGTTGTGGCATGCCACTCTTCTTCTAGAGCAGTTGGGACAAGTCCAACATGATGATAGAAATGTGGTCATTGGTTTTATCAATGACCTATAACATAACCAATGGCACATCCAAGATTGGTTGGCTTCATTACGACAAGCTAGAGGAGAATGTACGAGCAAAAAGAGCATATGAAGGGGATGTTGTCTCTTATGTAATTTCATGTTCATGGTGATTTCAAACATCTAGCTTCACCTGGTAATGGACCAAATGATCCCAATCTAGTAAATCCTCATGATCCATGATGTCTGTGGGTTGTATATTCATCCTAGAAGTATTTGAGGCTTTCTGATCTTTTCGTTTCTAGGTTCTTGGTCGTCTTTAACATTTTGTAATTAGTTTTTGCATTTCTCTTCTGGCCAACAAATCTAGTAGGAGAACTGAACAACTATGGTGTAATATTTGTATGAATTAACAGAAGCATTTTGAATAACAAAAAATTAGTTATCATAATTTTAATAATAATATTATGATGATCTTAGTCCCTTGCGGTATCTCTTCTGGAAAACTCATGATATGTAAAGTAATGTGAGTGATGAAGGTCCCACGCTCAATCCTCCATATGTTATGAACCTTGTGCCTTAAAAATGATAAGGGACCAATAATTACAATCTTCTTCAAGGGGCAGCCTCCTTTTACATAAATACAATGTACAATACAATATTTGATGATGTAAGACTAGGCATCCTTAGTATATCTACAAGAGAAATCGATTTCAATTGGGGTTATCTCAAGTGGTTGGGAGGAATTGTTGTTATCTTCCTCACCCAAGTTCAAATTCATGCAAGTGACATGATGAACTATAATGCCTTGATAAATATTATTGCAATGGATTTGTGCTTATGAATATTGTTGTATTAGCTTGCCTTATGAACCCTTAAGTGAGTATACCTGTGGGCTAGCCTAGTACTAACAACCTCACTCTAGCCCTCACACTGAGCGGGAGGCTGATTTATTTTCTCATAAAAAACAATAATAAAATGATAACATGAGGGATTCTAGCCTATATAAGAATATTAATTTAGTCACTCAATATCATGGGCTTAATAATGGGTTTCAGGTTAAAATGGGTCTTATATAAGGCTTAACATGCCTCTCCACTTCAAACATGCATTTTCCTCAACACTTGGATAATTGTTAGTGATTTTGCAAGACTTAGTCATCTTCTCATGTCATCTATTCCACACTGGTAGGTTCTTCTTTTTTATGTACTCCAAAATTGTTGGGTTAATTAGTCACTTAATCCTTATTTCAAGGATTGTTTCTACTTCTAGTATGATTTTCTCTTCTTCATTTATCTATGGTATGCTTCCCATATGCAAATGAATAACATGGTCCTAATCTCAATTAGGTGGAAGACCCTTAGGAATTAATCCATATACCTTGGGATAATTGTTGATAGCTTTATGTAGATCCATTGACATAGATGATATTGATGTTTAATGACTTTGTGAACATAATTTTTCTATTACACTTCGGTGCCCCTTTTTGAGTTATTTGTCCATTCTGCTAGAGATTTTCATATTAGAGGGTTTCCCTTCAATACCCTTAACTTGCTGAATTTTCTTTCCTTCTGAGGTAAATTTTATAAAGAGATTGAAAATTAAAGGTCATTATTCCCAACAGTTGTAACCATTTGACCCCTAGTACAAAACCTACACTACCCATTTGTATTACATTCATGGAACTATCCAATGAGTATTCCCCCATATTGATATTAGCATTATGGCACTTTCTTGGACAGTTTATGGTGCCTCCATCTCCACGCATTACTTGAAACTCTTGTGTTGGATATTTGAAAAAAATGAGAAGTTCAACTAATTTGTCATTGATGAAGTTATGGGTACTACCCAAATCAATCAACACAATTACCATTTTCATTTTGATATATCCTTCTATCTTGAGGTTTTTTGGAGTATTGATGTCACACAATGCATGACAAGATATTGTTGTAGTAGTCTCTTTTAGCTCTACACCTTGTGACTATTCCAATTTGTGATCTTCTTCCTCTTTAAAGTCTATGTGGAATAATTTATTCTCATTACATTTATGCCCCTTAATATACTTGTTATCAGAGTTGAAGCATAATCCCTTTGTTTTTCTTTCATCCATTTGTTGAGGATTCATCCTTGTTGGTATAAGAGAGGGATCATGATCTTCGCTATAGTTATTAGTGACTAATTGTTTAGTGGCCATATTTTTACTTCCAACTTTCCTTATTAGATTGAAACCCTACTCTAGAGATTTAGGTTCAAAGAGATGCACCTCATGTTGGATGTTTTCCTTTAAAATTCCTATGAATAGATCTAACAAATTATCCTTTGAGATAATCTTTATTTTGATACTCAACTTTTGGAATTGTTAAATGTGCTTTGTAACGAGACTTTTTTGTTGAAGATTTACTAGTTAACTAAATAATGTATTTCTCTTAATATCCACATAAAGTGCTATCAATTCCTATGTAAAAATGGACCGAGATATAATAGAATCTATTTTCTTTTTGCAAAGCCATTAATACTAGGCATGTCGGTCTTGTTCTAAAAATAGGGATGCACTATATAACTTTTGAAAGGATGCCACTTGGTGGAGATCAAAGTATTGCTTCATCCAAGATATCCATGTTACAAGATCAATACCATCAAAATTATTCATATCAATCTTCATACTATAGTAGTTCCTTGGTACCGACCTAAAGCCTAGACAATGTGGATCTTGTATTTTTTACTCCACGTCCCTTTTAGGGAGATATTTTAATAGAATATTTTGTAATTCTTTTTCTTCCCAGATGGATTTTTGTATATCTTCCTTGACATTTTTATTTATTGCTTATTTTCATTCATATTTTTTTTCTTCTATTTCTTATATTAATTCATCTTCTTTTCCATTTATCTTTTAAATTATTATTGAGAACCTGATAAATCCACCTATTTCAACTTACTACCATATATTTAAATAACTTTCTTCTCTAACTAAGATAACCTAAATTCTATACTCTTCATGAGTCAAGGATGAGCCATCAATAGATATAATTGGTGTAGTAAATTTGTTTAGAGGAACGTTGGAAAATAATATTAGTACTCATTATCAAAAATTTCAATCACCAAAAGAAAGGGATATTCTAATCAATACTTAGGTCACTGGTAAGTTATGTACCTTAATTTGGAGAATATTAGAATGTATAATTTGAGTCTTTTTGTTGATGGTTTTGGATATCGCCAACATACAGGGCGTCTCCTTGATGTGAAGTCCCAATTAGACCTCACACCAATCGAAGTAGGATCCCCATCTAGAGTATCAATGTGACCACCATAACTTAAGGTTTGCATTGGTTTCAATGGATAACATAAGAGATTACAAACTTAACCTTCGAACAAGCAAGTGAGTTGACATTGTGAAGCACAAATTGCAATATGTAAAAGGAGGCTATCACGAGAGGGAGACAAAATTCAGTCTCTAGAAGGAAATTAATAGTACTATCCTAGGAGAGGCACATAAGAGAAAGGAAATATTCGTTAATTAAACTATAAATTAGTTCACACGATAGCAACGATTGATGAAATAAAATGCAACACACATTCAATAAGATAAGAATCAAATCCACTGAAATATTTCAATTTGTTTAGTACATAAGAACACAAACATATATCACTAACGTCCAAAGAAAAGTATCAAAACATTCATGATACGTGCATGAAAGTGTGTTGGATCAATGAGTGAAATATTTGAGTACACAATTACAATGGTGATGCACTAGTTCCAATAGTGTAACATTAAGTCACTTCTTACTTCTCCAAGATATGATTTTTTTCTCCTATGCCAAGCAGGAGAATCCAAGGCTAGCTGTCCAAAGTATATGACTCCAAAAGCCTTTTTTCGTGAGTTATGAGGTTTATTTTATAACAAGAGGAATGACCTTTCATATCCCCATGACTCTTAAACTACCCTCATGACTCTTGGACTTCCAATGTGACCTTTGAAGTTCCATAAGACTATTGGTCCACATGTGGCTTTACATATTCTACATGTGACTCTTGGACTTCCACATATTACATTGTGTCATTTTCATTTTTATAATTACATCATTACATCCCTAAATGATGTGGAAATACACATGGGCACATAATAAAGTGTGATGACACTTGGACAAGCCATGAATGGACAATGATGACATGGAGCCTCATGATGATGTGGAAATACCAATCTTCTCTCTTGCTAGTTTGTCTTTCATTCTTGATGGTAGATATGATATATGCTTCATATTCACCCTCAAAAGGGTCATGGATCAACATTGGAATCCTCTGAGTCTCATGTAATGTCTTTATTCTGTCATGGTCCAAGATTTGCTTCATGTCTTCATGATTGTTCTTCTTTGTGCTTCTTCTCTACAAGTGCTTCTTTACTTCTTCTCTTTGACACCTTTCTTGCGCATAACCTTACGCTATTTAGGAGGTCCACCTACCAATGAAGATCTCTCATGAAAAGGATAAACCAGTCTTAAAATCATCTATCATATCTCTATTATGAAACCAACTCACAAAAAAGATAGAAAAGATAGATCAACGACTTAAAAATCAACCTCTTTGAGGGCGAAACCTCCTTTACATTATACAAATGAACAATTCTTCGATGATACAAATGACAAGACCTCCTTTCTATATATAGGAGTCTAAGGGGTCCAACATAACAATAATATTGTAGGGGCACAACAATATCAATAGTGGGCTTCTATGGGGCATAATAACAACAACATGGGGACTATATGGTCACAATAATACAATAAGGGGGTTGCACTAATAACAATAAGGGGTTACACTAGTAGTATAGGGACCTAACATGCCCCTCTCCTTCAGAAATTGTTGTCCTCAACACTTCAGTAGTTCTGGATGCTTCTATATAAAATTCTTATCCTCCCATGTGGAATAAGCGGGTAAGTTCTTCCACTTGATGAGATACTCTAAAATTGATCCATTTCATAGCTATCAATTTCTCTTTTTTGTGACAGCTTCTGGTTCCAATATGATTTTTCCTTCCTCGTCAAGTTTTGGCAATATTGTTTGAACTGGGATCTTCTCATGTATAACCTTCTTTAAGCATGAAAAATGGAAAACTAGGTGCACTCGAGAAGATGTAGGGAGATCCAATTTGTATTCCATAGTACCAATCTTTTGTAACACCTTGTATGAACCATAATACTTTGGTGATAATTTAATATCCTTCCTAGCTTTCTTGAGGGAAATTTGTTTGTATGGTTGTAGTCATAGAAATACCCAATCACCTACATCAAAACTTCTTTTGTTGTGATGTTGATCTGCGTGTTTCATTCTATTTTGTGCCAAAGTGAGGTTATCCTTTTAAGGGTTTGAGAACTTGTTGTTGATGCTCAATGTGATCTTCCACTGCTTTAACCTTAGAATTTTATTTTGAAGATGATGTGATGGACGACGGATGATATCGATAAAGTGCCATAAATGGGGTCATTTTTGATGCAGTATGGAAGGAAGTGTTATACCACCATTTAGCCAAAGGAAACCACTTGACCCATTGTGTATGTTTATCATATAGAAAGCAGCAAATATATCCTTCCAAAAATTTGTTCACTATGTCATTTTTCCCATCAAATTGAGGATGATAAGATGAGCTATGAGCTAATTGAGTACCTAAATATTCCACCTCTTGTACTCTAAAGAAGCATTTGGAGCTTTTTGCATATGATTTTTTCTCCTACAATATTTTCAGCACCTTGTCAACATGTTGAACATGATCCTTCCAAGACTTGTTGTAGATTAGTATATCATCAAAAAATACTAACACAAATTTTCTAAGGGTTTGAAAATCTAATTCATCAAACCTTGAAATGTAGAAGGTGAATTGGTAAGGCCAAAAGGCATGAAAAAAAATCATCATGGCCCTCATAAGTTCTAAATGTTGTTTTTCAAATGTCTTTAGTCTTCATTCTGACTGATGATATCTCGAACGAAGATCCAACTTGGTGAAGTAAATTTCTCCATGTAATTCATCCAATAATTCATCAATGACAGGAATGGGAAATTTATCTTTAATAGTAAGCTTGTTGAGCTCCCTATAATCTGGACACATGCACCATGATCCATTCTTCTTATGTACCAATACCACTGGAGCAGAGAAAGAACTTTGACTAGGTTGAATTATACCAACCTCTAGCATTGTGCAACCATACGTTCAATTTCACTCTTTTGGGCATATGGATATCTGTAAGGCCTGACGTTTGGGGGAACACTTCCTGGAATCAAATGAATAGCATGATCATGATCACGAATAGGTGGGAGGTCATTGGGAGTCCCAAATAACTTGGAATGATTTTCCAAAATGTTTTGGAGATCTGGAGAAATAGATAATTTCGATGTGGGAACATCTAGTGAACATAATTGTGCAATTACACCCCATTTTTCTTTCTTTAGAAGCTTTGTCATGCTATTAGAGTTTATTATATTTCCTAGTTTCCCTTTGATACCCCTTAATTCAACTTCCTTTCCTTCCTAAAAAAAATTCAAGAAACATTTTTGAAAATTAAAAGCTATCGTACCCAAATATTGTAACCATTGGGCTCCTATTACAACATTTTCACCACCCATTGGAATGGAAAGCATTGGACTACTCAAGACATATTCTTCCATGGATAGCTTGATATTATGGCACTTGCCAAAGCAATTTATGGTTCCTCCATTTTCAACCATTACTTGACACTCTGGTGCTCGATATAGGAAGAAATTATATTCCTTGGCTATCTGACAATGAGTAAAATTATGGATACTACCCGAATCAATCAACATTATTAGCTTTTTCTTCTTGATATGACCTTCTATCTTGAGAGTTTGAGTGGTAATTCTTGTCAATGCATTAAAAGATATGGTCAAATTCATTTATTCTTTCTCTGGGATTGGTTCTTGGTGTATATCCTCTTCTTTTGATGTTTCTTGTTCCTTTTCTTGCTCCTCTTCCCAATCTACGTAAATTAATTTATTCTCAGCACACTTATGACTTTTAGTGTATATTCTATCACACTTGTAACAAAGCCCTTTTGCTCTTTTTTCTTCCAATTGTTGTGGTGTCAACCTTGTAGGTGCTGAAAGGCTAGGAGAAGCAACACTTCCATCTTTATTGTTGTGAATTGTAGGCTTCCTTGTTGCCATAATTTTGCTTCCCATCTTTCTTTTCAACCTGAATGCCTATCCAATGAATCAGGTTCCCAAAGGTGAACCTCATTTTGGATGTTATCCTTTAGATTCCCTATGAACACATCAATCTTATGCTCCTCTGGAATATCTTTTACCCTTATATTCAATTTTTGGAAGTCCTCAATGTGCTCCATCATTGAACCCTTTTGTTTGAGATTTATCAATTGGCTAAAAAAGGTGTTTATTTTTTAATCCTCATAATGTTCTATCATTTCTTCCATAAAAATTTCCCAAGTGACAAATTTTTTACGAGAGCAAAGCCATCCATACCATACAAATTGCTTTGATTCCAAATATAAAGTTGCAATGCATACCTTTTCTGTTTTTTTCACATTATGGAGATCGAAATATTTCTCCATCTGTAGTATCCATGCTACGGGATCCTTGCCATCAAAATTCCTCATATCGATATTTGGAACACAATGGGTCTTCAATCCAATGTTAGATTCTATGAAATCATGATGAAATTTTCTTTTGTTCTCATTATGAGTTTCCTTTACTACCCTTTCATCATTTAAGAATTTCTTGTAGAAACTTTGTCAAATATATCTTCAAATATTCCATTTTTCCTTTAATTTTTTCTTCTATACCATCCATCTTAGCTTCCATGCCCATTGAATTCCTTCAAACTAATTTTTCAACCAAACTTATGCAAAACTTCAAAAAAACTACACAGTTTTTTTCACTTTATAGGAGCTCGATATTGAATATGTTGTATCTTTGTAGTTTCAGATCTCTGAGGTATTCAATTTCATACTTCGGTATCCCTTCGAGTCCTCTTTCCAACCCCACAAGTATGATCAATATTGGATTCTCCAAGGAAAATTTATGCTAAATTTTCCACGATGACCTGATTATAGACTGTTTCAATAGAGCGAACTTGTACAAAGTGAAAAGTGTCACTATTTTGACCTCGGGACCTAAAATCGATATACAGAAAACTATCGACCATCTTCTTTCTGTAAATTTTACAAAATTTCAATCTGACACTCAGAGAGAAAGTTATGATGATTTTCCCCAGGTCACCTGTTTAGGATGTAATTCAGGAGCCTCCAAAAAACCTAAATGTCTTGAACCATATCTCTGAAACTATAGAGAAACACAATCTGAAATTCGGGCCCAAGCTTCATCAAGATTTCGACTCAAAAGGGTGTTAATTTTAGAGTCTGAACCTTCATAGAAAAAAAATACAGGGAAAATTTCGCGATTACCTACTTGTGATGGAATTCAGGAGCTTGCAAAAACACTAGCTTCCTCAGATCATATCTTCGAAAATATAGCGAGACAAGATTTGAAATTTGAACCCGAGGTTCAAAACGATTTCAGTTCAAATGGTTTTTTTCTTCTTCTGAAACTTCGTAGAGAAAAAATTATATCGAAAATTCCACAATGACCTGTTTGGAGTAGCGAAACCCTGGAATCTAAAGCTCTGATACCAAATGTTATGAAACCATCTCACAAAAATATAGAAAAGATAGATCAATGACTTAAAAATTAGCCTCTTCAACGGGGAAACCTCCTTTACATTACACAAATGAACAATTCTTGGATGATACAAATGACAAGACCTCCTTTCTATATATAGGAATCTAAGGGGTCGCAATACAATCAGAGCCTACATAACAATAATATTGTAGGGGCACAACAATAACAATAGTAGGCTTCTATGGGGCATAATAATAACAACATGGGGACTATATGGGCACAATAATACAATAAGAGGGTTCCACTAACAACAATAAGGGGTTAAACTAGTAGTATAGGGACCTAACAAACTCTACCTAGATCATGGAAGAAGCTTCTTATGATAAGCTTATGAAAGGACTGAGAGGGAAGGTATTGATGAGGAGGGCACAGTTGAGTTCAAAAATGGCTTTGGAAAGGACCATTGTTCATTAGAATTGTGCCATGAACTATGAGAGGGGGATTTTAAGGGTCCAACACAGTGGGAAACTGTCAGGCATAGTGTGATGAGCCTGTTGACTAAAATTGTGCCATGCACCACAATCAAAGGAGTTGTAGACAATGAAAGTGAATTTGAGCTAGACAATTAGGAATGGATGACCCCACTATTTACTAAAAGTGTGCCATGTGCTTAGGGAGAGAGAGAGAGAGAGAGAGAGAGAGAGAGAGAGAGAGAGAGACTTCTTGGGTATAGTCACAAGAGACAAGGAGTAACCACTATTGCTTGATAGTGTGCTATGTGCCAAATATGCTTAGTAAACAAGGATGCATGATTGTTGCTCAAGGATGTCCTATGCAATTTGGAAGGGCCAGTGAAGGCGCATGTTGCAATAATATTGGACAAGGATGCTTAACTATTCCCGAGAGTGCACCTTGTTCTTTTAAAGCGTGAGAGGACCCTTTTTTTCAAAGTGTGCCTTGTTTTATTGAAGTGCGCTTTGTTTTCCTGAAGTGCACCTTGTTCTCCCAAAGTGCACTATGCAAGGTAGAGGTGATCTAAACTTAGTGCAGTGGGTTGGTACAAGCCAGAAGGGTTAGGTGACCATGCCTTGAAAGTCCTGAATGTGCAACAACAGGAGATGACCTTAGGGAAAACTTAGTGCATAAGTCTAGGAGGAAGATATCTCATCAATAAGGCTCATGAACATACAATTCTCATCACCTAGTGAAGAATTGAAGCTTTCATAACTTGCACTGGGTTGTAGGACCAAGAAGAGTTCCAAAATGACTAAGTGTGGGATCAATAGAGTAAGAGTTGGAAAATCATCCAAACAAGGATCAAACATGGATCACACACATAAATGAAATCAATACATGACAAGGGAATAGATAGGAATAATGACAAAAATCGCATCTTGAAATGACAACAAAGTGACACTTATTTATAAGTGTGATAGTTAAGATGTCACATTGCAACACTTAGAACACACATTGCTACAAAAGTATAAACTATGACTATAAAGTGCGCTGAGCTATAGGAATGTTTCTAGCACATATTCTAATGATATGTAGGATAATATATTGTAGAAGAGTGCATTGGAACTACCTCTAGTGGTGTGCGAAGTTAGAACATGTGCAAGATTGAAACAATTAAGAGCGAGACTTACAACTATAGGAAAAGGTGAAAACAACACTTGCAAAAGATGAAGAAAGTGAAAATTATGCATGCCAATGTTAGGTCCTTAAAATACTAGTTTAACCCCCTTAATGTTATTGTTAGTGTAGCCCCCTTATTGTTATTTTTGTGCCCATGTAGCCCCCATATTTTTATTGTTGTGCCTCATAGAAGCCTACTATTGTTATTATTGTGCCCTTACATTATTATTATTATGTAGGCTATAATTATATTGTGACCCTTTAGACTCCTATATATACAAATCAGGTCTTCCCATTTGCATCTCCAAGAATTTTTCATTTATGTAGTGTAAAGGAGGTTTCCCCCTCAATGAGGATACTTTTTAAGTTGTTGATTTATCTTTTTGTGAGATGGTTGCATAACATTTGGTATTAGAGCTTTGGATTATATGGTTTCGCTGCTTCAAAAAGGTCATCGTGGTTGTTGGCTTGATGTGCTCTGACCTAGGTTCAATGTTAAGAAGCCAAGCAAATCCCTACACTACTAGCCCTTTTAGCATCAATCCGCAGAGCGTGGACTGAAGTCTCACCCGAAGCAGTATGGGGGGATGCAGGAACCAAGTTTTTTCACCTTAAGATAGTCGTGATGTTGATTTTATACCCTCACTCTTGTCTTCACACAGATCAATAAGACGTTAGGGCTTATCGATGTACTTCTCCTTCCGTCTTTCAGAACCTCCACGAAGGTACCCGATTGCCCTTCGCACAACCCTAGATGATTGTTCAGGCACTTATGCACCTCTATAACTAGGTTATTGACTTGGTTCCCAAATTGTCTTAGGTATTAGCCAACTTTACCATACAATTAATATTATCCTCATGTAAACATATATTATTACTTGCATTCATGCAATAGATGAAACATATCTTTCCGTGCATAAACTTAACATGATATCTAAAACTTAGCATTCAACATAGCATAATCGCAACATTTATAATAGTAGTAAAATAGTGCTAAATATATGGGAAGTACACAATAATTTTAGAACACTTCTCTTATTGATGATTTAGATTTTCAATACAAACTCTAACTACCCTACACACACAATTGTAGGGTTTCGCGCACTCAGCTGTGGACTTCTATCCTAGGCCTTTGTGCACTCAACTACTTTGCCTCTTCCTCCACTAAGACTCTCACTCTTAGCTCTAATATACCTATGACATCAATGACCCATGACTACTAAACTCCCTTAGACTTTATAAGACTCCCGTTTTTATACAATCCCATGATCTGTAGACCAAGGGCAGATCTCCAAAACAGACACAACCTATCTAGACTAAGGGCGGAAAACCCTTTTGACTTTAGATATCTTCGTGCTCTGTAACCACAAAATGTGGAGACTTTACATTCTTTATACAAAATTCGGGCCTTCTACCCCAAAACTTGGGTTTGTAACCCCAAAATTGACCCCTAGGAGACCTGCTCACAACAGGCCCCCAACAAAAGCATGGTGACTCACCCTCGAGTCACTCGGCTGGTGCAGAGATCTTGTCGCAAAGACCTCCCAACTCGACTTGGACAACTGCTACCTAGGCGATGTACTACGTTGCTGCCTACTTCATCTCTTCAACCAACTGCTCTGTCGCTGGCCTTATGATATCAGCCTATAGCTTCTAATGAGTCTCCTGCATACTAGCTAACTTACCTTAATGGTCATCATGAATGCATAGGCCTCATCCAACCAAGGCTTCAAGTAAGCCTTTAGCATGGTTTCCTTGTGTTGAGCTGCGTCTACCTGTTCTTTCAATGCCTTGGCCTCCTGCAGCTTCACTAGTCTCTGTGTGATGGCGACAATGCGCGTTGTCACTTTAACCTCATCGTAGCATTATTGTAGTTCCCACGCTTCCGTCTCCAACCTCTCTGTTATCACTGTAAAACTTCCTTTAAAAAATTTGGACAACTTACATGGTTTCTCAATTCTTGTATCAGTCATGGTCAAGTCATGGTCAAGTCATGTTCAAGTCATTTTTATGTTTTAGAGTCTAAGTCATAGGGTTAGAGTCTCATGTCCATCTTCAAATAAAGTTTGATAGCCTCATTCCATGTCCTAGAAGCCTCACCATGTGTTTAGAAGTCATATCTCACATGATTTTGGAGAAATTTTAAAACTAGCTACGAATCCACGTTTTCGTAGCGCAGACAGTGTAAAAATCCTATTTTGTGCTACCAAACCCCTGTAGCAGCCTGTTTTAGCAGAAAAAACTGTTTTTACTAGTCAACTTCTAGAAGAGGTTCTGAGTAGTTGAAAGCTCATCTCTGAAAAGTGAAAGAGGTTTTCATTCCTAAGATACTGAAGTACAAAAACCTCTTCCACTTTCTTCAAATCCATTATGATCTTGGAGAAATGATGGACCAAAGTTGTGCTACGAAACTGCTGTAGGTGCAGTTTTTCACATGCATATTTATCTGTTTTACACCTGTTTTTCAAAGACACATTATGGGAGGTAGGGAAGGTTTTTCAAAAAAAAAAGAGAGGTTTTTGTTCAGAATGGATTGGTTCACAAAATACTCCTTCAGTTTTTCTAAATACATTTTTTGTGAGAAGGTATGAGCTCTGTCCCAAGACCCATTTTTCAGCCAGAACAGAGCAAGGGACAGTCTCCTAGTTTCTAGGAACATCAAGGATCGAGTCTGGACAGCTGGAGAAGTATTTTAAAAAACCAAGAGAGATTTTTGTTCTAGACATCCTGGACTACAAAAAAATCCTTTAGTTTCGAAAAATGTGTCATGGTTGAGGAGATAAAGGCTCTGTACCACGTGCCATTTTCAGGGATCCTAAACCTAAAAACAGGGAAACATGTTCCCTAATTTCTAGGGTTTGTCTTTAGCAGTCAGATGAACACGTGGGAGGCTTCATCAAATTCGACTTCATGGAGTGTTAGGTGTCAAATAATGCTTTAAATATTTAGATAAGGTTGT
>APFE030091076.1:0-19609 GCA_000404065.3 Pinus taeda
TATATATCTATTTAAGCTGCGCTGGAGGCAGCAGCATCAAATTGGAGTTTAAGTATGGGTCATTTCATGTGATGCGCTGGCTATTTGGCCATAACTCTATAATAACTACGCATGAATCCTTTAGACGGTTCCATAGATTTCAAAAATAATTTTTTGCCTTTTTAGATTGTGGCGGTGGCTGTCCCTTCAGCTTGATGAGTTGCCCTTCACATCTAGAAGGATCTAGGATGCTGAGGTTCAGGCGGTGCTGAGGGGACTTGTCGAAATTCACCAAATGCTTTCTTTTTTATTGGATCCGATCATCTCAGCTACACCACAGAACTGGCCGCTTGCATTAACAGAGAAAAACAGTAATACTGGACAGCTTCCTATATTTCCTCCTCAGAAGCATCCTTACTGACTCCAAGCCGCTTGTATGGACATTAGTGAATCCATATTCTACATACAAAAAAGCCAATCATGGCTTTATAGGCTAGATAAAGTCGGCCATTGTTCAGAAGGAAAGTCCTTGCACACAACAAAACTTGTGTTTTTGGTTCAAGATGGAGAGGATCCTGGTTCACCAGAATGGCCAGGTGAAGTAATAGGCCTTATGGTGTTCATGGAGACCTATTTTCCTGATGACCTCATCTTGTGCTTTGCATAGCGTGCTCGCAAGGCAGGGGCAATCTTCTCGTTGTATTTGATCATAAGAAAGAAGATCGGTAGATCTTCAACGACATTCCAACACGAACCATAACCTTTGCCAGAAATCCTTGATATTCGCCAATATGTCCCTAAGAATAATAACGTATGCAAAGAATCGAAACAATCTTCAAGCAAACTGACACTAAGTTAACAGAGCTGCAGGTCTCGGTCGCAAAATTCACCAATGTGTTATTGAAAATTGTTACATATGCTGAGAATTGAAACAATATTCTGGGAAATTGACACGGAATGCTCATGAAGCTTACTCCCCGTGCTTGTAAGAATAGTAGCAAGCCCATTACCAACATTGATAACCTCGCCATCAACCCATGCCAGCTCACTGTCCTCAAACCATACTTTCATCCCAGCAATGATGTTCCTTTCAGTTACCATGAGAGTAAGCCGGAAACGACTGCGCATAAACCGGCTATGTCGATTGATGGGATTCTAACTATTGACTCCTTCAATTGACATTGATTCAAATAAAAATCATTGAGAATATGATGACCAAGTCCAACCATTTGGACTGATTTGTATTGATTTCAAACACATTTTTTAAGATATCTTCACCACTGATTTTGGGCATTCCTTCAGTCTGCGGTTTGAAATCTATTCCAAGCGAGTCGTTCTTGTATTGGCCCTACAATACCCAAGAGTTGAAGCTAATATATGACATGGGATAGCACCAAACTGGTTTGGGGAGATCTTTCAGAAAACGAAAAAATCCAGCAACCAGCATGTATATTCCCAGAATTCCTGCTCCATGTAGTAGGTGATTGTCCCGGATATTGTTGCAACCAGTGCCAGATACGGCATTGAAGACAGCGTGTTGGCAATGACAAAAGCAAGCACTCCGTAGTGTCCATTGAACCTTTCACGCTGAAAAACGTTCATATCCTCCACAAAAGAGGGGAATCCTCCAATGGACATGAATGTCATGAATCCAGAAACATAGGATGCACAGGAACATCTGCCCAAAATAGCAGTATAATCAGTTCCAACGTTGTAGTATATGGTTCCAATGCAGATTGTCACAAGTGTATATATGACAATTCTTAACCAGTAGTATCCCACATCTCTAGTCATATTAACGAAAGATCGTTTTGTGAAAGTATAACACTGCATCAAGAAACTAGCTTGACTCTGAGGAGCAGCAACATCTGAAGATATAAGATCACTTTGAATGCCTGTCTTAGGAATAAAATCAGGGAAGGGGCATGTTGAAAACAAATGTGATCTATGAGATAGAGAAACTGATGGATGCTGTTTGGTTATGCCAGATATTTCTAAATTTTTAATTCCCCTTATACCCTGGGAAACATAGGATGCATCAGACAGAGCAATATTTGAGGCACTAAAAGGCACTTCACCACATTCCCTGCCAACTGAAATATGAGGGGAATGCACAATAGATATATCCTTTGGAACCGGCTTGAAAACAATATATTCATCATCATCTTCATCGCCATTATCTGTTTTTGAACAAATATCCTTAAATGATACATTGTTTTCTTCGAATCTAACTACAGACCTGTCATTAAGTCCACCACAATTTTATTGATGATGTCTAACATCCTGCCCAGCTGCAGATGCCTTTTCATTTTTATTCATCCCTTTCATCTCTCCAGCCATTAAAAACCTCTGAGTCTCTTCGTCATAGACAATTCCATTCTCTGTACCATCAAACGCTATTCCAATCACCTGAATAAAAATGAGTTGAAATGTTGGAAGATGATGACGTGCATGATGCTGAAGCTGAACTGTGAACTTAAGCATGCGTGATTGAGTCTCCCTAAGAGTAAATGACACTGACATTGTGGTGGTGAAAAAGACGAACAATGACATCAACAGCACCCCATATTTTGGTACAAGATAGTCCAATCTGAGAGGTGCAAATACTACTCTATTATGACTACCTTCAAATCTGAGTGGTGTTCCAATAAACTCTTGTGGATAAGTAAGATCATAAAGCTCTTTCGTTTAAAAATTATAGAGATAACCTTGACCTCGAGAAGTCAACAAACTGTTCATGAGAATTGTGTCATAACCAATGAAACCATTTATAAGAAGTTGTTGCCACCTGTTCTGAACGTCTGTTTTTGGCTGTTCTCATGGGGCTTGAAAGCTTATCTGCAGAGTCTAACATCGAATGATCTTCACTATGAAGATCATATTTACCAACCTGTTTTAAATTATCATTCTTTACAGATTTTTGCCTGTCTGAAATAGAACCCCCTCTTACTTTTGCTCTTGAGACTATAGATTCATCAGGTTTTTGTGCCCTTTCGAAACTTCTTGACTCTCCCATATGAGATCTTGAACGCCCTTTTCTCCTTTTACTTTCTGAATTGCCCCTCTTCACTTGTACTAATAGAGGTTCCAACTCCTCCCGTTCAAGGTCTTCTTCATCACCATCTTCATATGTTACCTTGTACCACGAAGTTTCTTGATCAAATCCAACTACTTCACCCATGTACTGCCTATTTCCAAACCTTTTCCTAACTTTCTGACCAATAAATACATCTCCACCACTATTTTCATCGGGAGTTTGTATTGCATCTTGCTCTTGCTTTAAATCACAACCTAGTTCTTCATCTGGAACACTCTCAGGCTCCATTGAAGGAAACTTATCTGTGGAAGCCCGATTTTTATTAGAATCCAATGAAATTATCCCAGATACGGTATCCAAATGGCCCTGTGTTCTGGGAGAAAATTTTGACTTATCTAAAGACTCTATATTTGTAACAGGAGCAGTGTCTCCCCCACATGGCCCAGTGATATCATGCACACCATCAATTAACCTAATCGTATGTCCAGCATCCACTGGTGATTTAACATCCTTGACAGAGTCAAAATCAGTTTTTTTTTAATTTTTTTCTTCAAGCATGCTCTGATCAGAAGCAGGATGCCTTATGCCAGTATCCAATGCAGCTCCAGCAGAAGGATCATCCCCAGTGATTGGTCCAACATGGATGTATCTCTGAAGCACATCATCTGCAGCATCTACAGAAGAACTGGAGACCACATGGGTGTTTGTTATCCTATTGGATGTATATTCTGCATCTTTAGACATTGGAGATATCTTCACTTCAGACATGAATTTAGTATTTTCATGTCGTTTAGGATTCACCACATTTGCGGCACTGGAAGTCAAATTTGTCTCAAAAACAAGGCTGGAAATAGAGACAGTACTGGTAGACCCTAAATGGTTCCTTGTGTTTGAAACATCAACAGAGGAGTTCTCAACAATTACAATGGGTCCATTGTTGCTAGATATTCTTTCAGCATCTTTGTCTGTTATGTCAGCAATTTTTGTAGCTGGACCATCTTGACCCGGAGTCTTCCAAGTAGTCTGTATGTAATTGTTACCCCCAACTTCACCGGCTGAACATCAATATCAACATCTGTAGATGCTAACACTTCATTTCTAATATTTGATTCAGCACCCATAGGAAGACTGTAAGCTACAGTAGCCACAGTATCAGCTGGCAATTCATTACTAGCATGAAATTCCAACTCAGATGATGGAATTTCATGAACTTCAATAGGTATGCATTCTGTATGCAAAAGCAAACACTTGTCATTCTCAACATCTCCAACACTCTTGTCTCCATCAACATCTACAGATGCATCCTTATTACTTCCAGTAGTAAATTCAGCACCGGAAGGTAGACTTTGAACTAAAGTAGGTCCAGTTCTGGGTGTTGAAATTTCTGAGTTTCAACTGTTTGGTTCTCATTAAAGTATCTCCAACACTGCCAAGCAGTCCTCAGGTTTTCTCCCTTGTTATGCCTGGGAGACCCTTTTATCTCTGATTTGCAATCTTTTGCTTGAACAAGACAGGGAAACGTACCTAAAAATGCTTGAGGAATTTTTAATAGTGCCTGGTCCATGGTCCTCAAGAATACATGTAATGACTTTTGTGCCTGAGGATTTTGTGCCCTCTTTGCCTCAGTAGCAAATATGGAACATTGCTGCAAGCAAAGCATGACATATTTGGCCTGTAAATATGTCGATCATGAAAGGTGAATACCTGCTATGAGCAGGAGGCTAACACTCCCAACTACTTGGATGTAGTCGAAATAGTCAGGCTTTGTGAAACAGGAAAGGCATGGAACATGAGAAACTCTACTGAATAGGGACAATTTGTTGTGAACTGATGGGTTAGCCTGGATGGTTTCTTTCTTAATGGCCAATAAATATTATATCACACTCAACATCCGAGATTGGATATTTTTGGGATTGGATCCATTACTTGATTGACCTGAAATAATAGCAGGTGGCATTTGGAGTACCGTGTATGCCACCAAGAAGCCCAAAATGGCCCATGCATGGCACCAAAACTATCTGTGGAAGCCACGCTTGCACACATCTGTAACAAAGTAGGTTCATTGCTCACATATGAAAACTAAGACACAGACATCCAAAAACTCATATGATTGGAAAAATATGTAAGGCTCGGTTGATCAACATTATAGGTTGTAGAGTCACATCTCATTGCCTTAGGCAATATACCGAGGGGTGCGACTAGCTATGCTTTATGACCATTATGACCTCAGTGAGTCCAACATCCACTAAAGTCACTGAGCTGCATTCCAACATGCATCTAGAAGGTGTGACTTGCCCCCAATGTGATTATGCGACCTCTCCCAAGTTGATTGGTCACAACTTCTCACCTGAAGGAGCCAACAACTAGTACAACCCGTCCCCTTCAATGACTATGCGACCATTCAAGATCCTCTTTCCAATGTATCTTCAAGAAGGAAACGAAGAATCAACGCATTGAGCAATCCGCTAAGCCCTAACACAGCACACACAATTGAATTATGGAATTATATGGCATGAAGGGAGTATAAGGATGTGTTGATTTAAGTCACATGAAATCTCTGTGTTGGAAGCATATTGTTAAGTGTTGTTTCCATAGGAACGTGAATTAATTCATCGAATGAAAAAGGCAACTCCGGTACCCATGAATAATCAGCGAGACTACCATATATCATTGATGACAATCATTTCTCTGAAGGGTCCCTTTTTCCACTACAACGTAGGGATTGTCTTATTATTTAGATGAAAGAGAAAAGGACATGAATTCAAGGAGGAATTGGAGATGGTTCATGACTTCAATAAAAGGAAAAGCATCCATCCACCCCCATAAACATGGCATGAGAAGCATAACTATGGGTGTTGATGATGGGTGCAAGCTCAAGGAGAAAGCTCACCAACCCCAAGTTTCTTAGACATGTTGTGCATCCACGAATACTTTCCAAGCAGTGCAAGGTTCGAATGTTTGCAAAAGGTCATATTATTTGAAGACAATGGCCAAGAAATTTGACTTGACACCATTGCAAGTGTTTAAAAACCAGCACAATGCAAAAATTACTCAACATGTGGGTGAGTATGAAAAAGGAGCATGAAAGATAGTATCGCAATAATAATATGACCCCTTAGGGAGATCAACCATTGGCGCCACCTTGGTCCCACAACATGGAGCAGAGAAATGCACAAATTTGTGACCATGAAACCACAAGAAATTTCAACGCTAAGAATTCTTATTCATTATTAATTGTGATATTTATTTCTTATATTTCATCAGAGTACTTTTGTCTTGATGCTTAATTAACAATTATGTACATGTGTAGGACCGAAGTTGCGAAGGTAGACCCTTGCCATTTATATAGACACTTAAGCCGAATTGGCTGATAAAATGACCCAAGGGATCAATGTTATATGAATGCATGATCCTAGCCAACAATAGATGTTGAAGTCAAGCTAGCCCCAAGGAAAAAGGAAGGTAGCAAGATGTCAATCTATGTGTAATATTTTGGATGTATCATAAAGCTTGCATAACAATCTAGGTGGTCCCTTGCAAGCTCTAATAACTTCTCAATAAACTCCAAGGCACATCACCAGAGGATTGACGAATGCAGGTGAAGTAGAGTGGCAGGAAAACAAGATAGTTCTAGGACCAAGCACCCTCATCGTTGCAACATACGGGAAACAAGAATTCTAGAGTTTCCAATAACCCTCTATGTCCTTCCCTCTCTTTCCTCCATCATAATGTAAATATCACCCACCATCTTATCAGTAGCTATGTTAGGATGTAACAATCATTTTGGGTCGAGGAAGAAGTGGGTAAGCTCAAGAGTCATGAGGGTAGCTGAAAGGGCATGAGGGAAGGTCAAAGGTCATGGTAGGTGAACGGTCACCTGACCCCTATAAATGTGCCTTCATGCCTCATTCATTTGGAATTTGGAAATTGAGTTTAAGCTAAGACTAGAGATAGCCGGTTTATGCTTAAGAGCTAGAGCCACTCAGCTCTTGGCAGCTAGTAGAGTGGATTTTCAGTGAGGCTAGGGTTTTGGCATCGACCAACAATATGTGTAGCCCATGTTCCACTATCGGGTTTTGACCAATTGCATGATATGTATTTGAACTTCCAACAATATTAAATAAGATGTTCTTTATCTTTAGCACTGATTCCCATGCTTACTCATGGTGGTTGTATTAGTTGTCTGGCACTTCACTATATTTGTATGTGTGCCTTCATACATGCAATATGTTATGGATTGATACATAGTGGTTGCATGTATGTTTCAATTTTGAATCTGTGTTCACTTGTTCCTTGCCATGTTGATGACCTATTGTGAACTATTTTACACTTGACTTCTGGCATGTTCCTGTTTATTTTTTCTGATGGGGTTTTAGCTCACTAATCCCTCTCATGGTATATCTCTTCTTATTGTTGCTAAGACTTGTTTGTGATTCTTTCTGCAATTTTTCAATCTTGAGTTGATTTTGTTTCACTGCTTGAGCATTTCATTCCTGTCCCACTCTGACACCTTCTCATTTGATAACGAAGAGCAAAAACATTCATGGTGGAATTCGGTCCCACATGTCGGATGGGGCTCCTATCCCAAATGGTGTGAGGTCTAATTGGGACTACACACTGGGAAAACCCCTTCGTTGTTGGTGGTACATTTTGACCTGTCAACAAATTGGTGCTAGCAGGAGAGCCAGATGACAAGATGAGCCCTTGGAGCCTACAACTTAGTATCATATATGTAAATGGTTTGGTCCCATATCATGCTCCCAAGGTGTTTTTCTGACTTGTCCATTTTTCAATGTTCAATCTCCGAGGAGAAACTCTATCACTTGTCTCAGTTAAAGTTTGATGATGAGGATGGAACGTCCATAACCGAGCACATTTTTTATTTCCTCAAATTTTGCGGATCTTATGAGATCGGTGATGAAGAGTTTTCTTGCGTGCTTTTCGCCCTCACCCTGGAAGGTCACGTCAGGCAATGGTGTTGCATGGAATTAGTAGCTTCCATTCATTCATTTGAGCAACTCATTGGTAAGATCCGACAAGCATTTCATAGGTACGATTTTCAAAATGTGTTAATGAGGATAAATGATCTTAGGATGAACCCTGAGGAATCTTTAGAGGATTTTATTCTTAGATTTGTACATCTTTGTTTTGAATTTCCTAAAAGACATGTTGATTGGCGATATTTGAGGGAAAATTTTCAATGGTTGGTCATCATTTCTTTGCTACATCTTCAATTCGAAACAAATCTTGATTCTCATGAATATCATGATAATTTGCAGATTACAAAGTATCCAAATTTTACCCTTAAACTTGTTTCACCTCTCTTTTTGAATCTAGAACAACCTCAACCTTTCGAGGAGGATATTACTGCTTGAGGGATTTCTCATCATCCTCCTGACTTGTTACATAATAATATTTTGGCTGTAAATGGTTCAGACAATGGAAAGTGCTTCCTGGGAAATGAATCTGATGATCTCAGATCCAAATCCCTCATGCATCCTTTCAATCTTGAATCTGAAAATTATATAACATCTCTTTGTGCTGATGGAACCCTGATCGAGTCCATTCAACATATGTCTCACTATATTCCTAGATCTCACTCACCATCCCATGATGGTTTTCATCTTGTCTCATGTAAACTTGATTGTCCCATCAAATCCACAGACCACATCAATCCTGCAAATCCATCTTTCCCTTTGGCGAACATAAATGGGCATGATGTGAGTTCGAGTTTGATTGGTGCCCCTTCATCTGACCCTGTGCATCCTTTCTACCCTAATTTAGTCCATGGATCTACTACACCAACAGTTCTTATAAATCATTCACATATTTATCTTGCTCGTGTTGATTGCAATCATATACATGGGGGTGATGTTTCACAGTCAAGGCATGGATATTTTGAATCCCTTATGTCTGATATTTTCCACTCACAGTATTTGACAAGTGATGAAGAGGTCCATGCATCTCGCCCAGCTCAATATGGTTCTCTCATTAATCCCTCTTCACTCCCAATCCAAGAAGATCATTCACTCATGCCTTTGGTGATGATCCTACGAAGCCATCAGAATTTGATGACCCATCTTTCAAATTTTTATCTCCGCTGACTGCCAATTTATACATGGAACATTTTGAACAAATGGCCCTTAAATCTTTCCCCTTTACCCCTGATGAATGGAAAAGATATGTAGATAATATTTTCACTAAATGGAGACATGGTTTAGATAAACTTAATGAATTCTTATCCCACTTAAACAGCCTCTCAGAACACATTAAATTCACTATTGAGATTGAAAAAGACAACCAGCTCCCCTTCCTAGATGTCCTCCTTACCAAGAAAAATGGCAAACTAAGCCACTAGGTCTTCAGGAAACAAACTCACACTGACAAATATCTTCACTCAAATTCCCACCACCATCCGAAGCAAAAATTTGGTGTCATCAAAATGCTAGCTACCAAAGCTTCAAGAATCTCTGACCCTGAACATTTAGAAGAAGACCTTAACCATCTCTACAAGGTATTTATAAACAATGGATATCAGAAAAACATTATCCAAAAAATAATTAAAGAATCCACAACCAATACCCAAAAAAGAAAAACTCTAGAAAACCCTAGAATCTCCTTACCCTATATTAAAGGAACCACAAACAAAATCGCCAGAATTCTCACCAAGCATAACATTTTGGTTGCCTTCAAACCCCCTAACACCATCAAAAACATGCTAGATTCTGCCAATGACTTAACAGACCCAAAAAATCACAAAGGAGTATACTCGATTCCTTGCTCATGTGGCAAAATATATATAGGTGAAATAGGGAGATCCTTTGGCATTAGGCTAAAAGAACATATTAATGATATTTCAAGAAATAGGTCAGAAAAATCAGGTCTAGCTAAGCATGCATGTTCTTCCTCACACTATATTTGCATGGAACAAGCAAAATTAATTCACAAGGAAGACCATTATTTAAAAAGAAGGGTGAAAGAAGCAATTGAAATCGAAAAATCCTCCAATAACATGAATAGAGATGACAGACTAAAGTTAAGTAACTCCAGGAAACCCCTATTAAATAAAATAAAAAAGCAATAAACAAAGATTTACACACATTCATTAAAATAAATAAATAAATTAATTAATTAATTAAATAAATAAATTAAAAATAAAAAATAAAAAATTAAAAAAAAATAAATTAGAAATAATAATAATAATAATAATAATAATAATAATATAATAATTAATAATAATATAATAATAATAATAATAAAATATTGAATAAATAATAATAAATAATTAATTAATATAATATATATATATATATATATATATATATTAATGTATGTATGTATGTATGTATGTATGTATGTATGTATGTATGTATGTATGTATGTATGTATGTATGTATGTATGTATGTATGTATGTATGTATGTATATATGTATGTATGTATATATATATATATATATATATATATAATATATATATATATATATATATATATATATATAATATATAATATATATATATATATATAATATATATATATATATATAATATTATATATATATAATAAAATAAAGCTAAATAAATAAATAATAATAATTAAATAATAAATAAAATAAATACTTATTTAAATAAATAAATAAATAATTATTAATTAATTAAAATTTGTAAGCCGACTACAAAAGAAGACATCAAAAATCTTTTTCAATAACTATTAATAAGCTCTGTAATTTCACGCTCTCTCTTCTCAAATACAAATCTCATTGCCCTGATGATGGACTCACTAAGCTAGTCCGAAATGTTGGCTTCAAAACTGTTCACAGGTTTTTCCACAAAAATAAAAATTCTAGCAACCTGTATGGACTCTCTCTTTAACACCATCTTTCAAATGTTTAGGGACTCATCAGGAATTTGAGGCACTTCAGCTTCCACTGATGGTTATGTCAGGTTATCACGTTCATGATGAGACTCCTGAACAAAGTCGAATTAGAGTTTCTGAAATTAGGGTTTCTGCACATCACACTCCTATCAACATCATCTTGCCAAATGCAAACTCATCTTGGAAATCCTCTAATTCAAGCGATGTCTCTCTGAGAAAATATTTCCATCACCTTTTAGTTGATGTGCATCAACCTCTATACCCTAATTTGTTTGCTAAAGGGAGTGCCCTGACCATTACCTCAAATCTTTTTTATTGTTTCCCGGCTAGTACAGTCTGTCAACATACACAATCAGAGCTTACAATCTCCTATATGGGAAGGCGCCCATATATTGAACTCCCCTCTGCCTAAGACTCTTTCGGTTGATTCCATTAATTTTTGGGAATTTAAAGAATCTAATCTGTCGAGCTACCAATCTATCAATATTCAGACATCATATCTCATACACAATATTTTCATTGATATTTATTTGGTCACAACCAATGATAACCAGATACATCCACCTACAAATATTGTGAAGCTACCAATATTTGATGGTGTGTCATTTGAAGGTTCAGAGATTTGTTAGGACGATGAGGCACTTTCGCTTCTCTTGATGGCTATGTCAGGCCCTCATGCCCTAGACGAAGTCTCTAAATAATTTCAAACTAGGTTTTATGCAATTGAATCCTCAGGGACCTCAGTTACACCCAAAAGAAGCCCCTATTTTTAGATTTATCAAGTTGATTATCCTCTACAACAGGATAGGGCTTCTAATCAGACAAATTTGGCAGATTCCTTTACTAGCTGGAAACATCTTGTCTTACTTGCCTTGGATTTAGGGTTAAGCATGAATGGATATGTGTCATGGCTCGATGACTACAAAATTCAAGCTTGTGACTTGGTTTACCAAGATAGGGTCACATTTTTCTTTGAAAGGTATTTTCTGGCACATTTCCTTGTAAGTAGATGATATTTTCTATATGTTGTGCATGCTATACAGGTAAGCATTTTATTTTTTGCACAACTCTTTTTACAAATTCCAATTGTTGTCATCTTTGTTTTTGCAGGTCAAGAACTGCTGTGGTAGTTGCACTAGAAGTTTGATTTCACATGACCTGACCTCCTCTTTGGTTAAATTAGAATTTATGGTTTAGATTAGTTAGGTTTTAGGTTTTTATTATTCATTTGATGATTAGAATTTTCTTTACAATTTAAATCTGTTATGTTTTGTTTTCCTTATCGTAGGTGGTTTAGTTTCCTACTTTTAAATTTTCCATTGGCTTGCATCCACACTCTTGCACTGCGCATTGCTACATAGAATACATAACATATTTTCATAGTTATTTTATCTACCATTAGTTGATCTCTTCTGCACATAGCATTATATTGCATCATAACACTGTTGACAGTGTTGGACCCGCCAACATGTCAGGGGATCTCCCTGGTAAGAAGTCCCAATTAGACCTCAGACCATTTGGTGTAGGAGTCCCAACAGTGGGTCATACGGTATTTCCTTGACCGCGGTTTCCAACAGAGGCAAGTAAGATGTCCCTATTGGTAGCAAGGGTGTGACATATGTAGTAATTCAAGGAAGGTGCATGAGAAGTTCTAACACACGAAGGGTGAGGTGAGTGAGCCCCTTGGAAACCTGTGATAACACGGAGTTAAGAAGGGAACACACAACCTAAGATGCATCACAACATGGAAGGAAAGTAAGCTAGAAATCCAAAGTGACAGTTAAACCAACATCACATTTTAGAAAGATGCATACTTACATATACAAAAAATAGCTACACATGCATGTGTAAGAAAATAGATACATATATCATTTAGAGTAACAACATAGTTGGAATACAATATGACATATGCATGAAATGTGTTGGCTCTATTATATTAAGAAGTGTAATTTCCAGTCATATAATACATCCATGTCCAACCACTAGTTCCGTGAGTGAAACGTTATAGTCACTACTTCCTACTCCTCCAAAGAGATATACTAGCTATGCGCAGTGGAGAAGCTAAGGCTCATTGCAATAATAACCAAGCTCTCTCTAAGATAGACCTATCAGAAGGTTGGCTTACCAAAATCCCTTACAATGAGTTATGAGGGGCTATATATAGCAAAGTGTGGGGTGGCCCTTGACATTCCCCTTTGTGACAGTTCAACTACCCTCATGACTCTTCATCTACTCTGACTGTTACATCCAACTATCGACACTTGAGCTTACACTTGACAAGACATTACATACAATCTGCACATGTACCCATGTGAGACAAAATAGGCTTGTGCAAGCCATGAAAGACATCACTATGCCTTGGAAAATTGTTGGAAGACCAGCTCTTCGACATCCTCATGGTGGTCAATGGTAGTGAACTGATGCCAAGCTTGGTAGTCCATGATGGTGTTCGTGTACTCTAAGGTGACATCTCTCTGGAAATGAACTCTTGCCTCCATAGCATCTTCATACACTACTCGGGCTCCTCTATCCAACTCTTCTGATAGCATGCACATCAACTCGTCAAAGTATGAGTCAAGCTCCAGTCGGACCTGCACCTTTGTCTTCCCCTGGGTGAGTGTCCCAATGGATGGGATAACATGTGCATGCACAACAACATCCATACTCCTAAATACCCATGTATGGGAAGCCTATAGACTAGTGATGAGCTATGAGAGATCTTCATAGTTTCGGATCTGACTTTGGATGCATGCTTTCAGCTCAATTGCTCTAGGCTTCATCATCTTAGGTAAGTGTAGCAGGGCTCCCTTGTATCTCATTGTCCATGTTTGCATGTAATAAACAGTAGCATGCACATTCAATAAGATACGTGCTCTCCTTATACATCACTACTTTCAACCTTTGAGATGGACAACTTCCTTATGCACGGTACCAAACTTGGAATACAATGCCCACATGACTGTGTCAAGGGACAATACTTCATCCACTATTGCCTTCTTCAAATCTACTTGGGTGGATGCTGTAACCAATTCTCCTTCCTCCTTGGCCATCTATAATTCCTTAGGAATTCACTCATTCTTAACTATCAGGAAGTGAAAACTTGAGCTATTGCCTTCGGCATATGCTCTCGTAACATCGACCAATGCTGTTGGATGTCTTCACACGTCAAAAATGATCACTCGTTCCTCAAATTACTCAGGAGATGTGTGATCATCTGAAGTCGACACTCTATGAGATTGCACAACTCTATGTTCAGACTCATCGAATGAGATTTTGTGCATCTCCTCTAGATTGTCTCCATGGATCTTAGTGTCTCCTTGGTCTCTTGGGACTTGCTCCGCTTCTAGATCTGGTGAAGCTCGTGGATCAACCTCTTGGTCTTTAGTCATGATTTAAATGTCTTGCTCTAACTCCTATTGCTCCATGTATGTATCCATCTTCTAAAGTGCTTGTTCAAACTCTTGAGCAAAGTCTTGATCCTATGATGGCTCACCCTATCTGCCTAATGCCAAATGTTCGAATGAATCGACTACCTATACGGGCACAGTTTCATTTTTCTGTACATGTTGTGTCCCCTATTGTACCTATTCATGTTGCACTTCCTTCTCCTGTCTGCTTAGCTCTTGTTCCTTCTGGAGTTGCTCCTTCAACTCATGCAACTCCTTGTTTGTTTCCTCCATTCTCCATTTTTCTCTCTACCTTTGCACAGTCCTCTTATCGTGTTGTTGCCTCTTTGCCTCTATTTCAAAAACTGCTTTCTACACAAGTGGGTCTGCTTTTAACTTGAAGCTTTGTTCCTCCCCCATGGTGTCAACAATCTTCCTCTTACCCTTGCCATGCACTGGTTTATTTACCTTTGCTACTGCTTCTCTCTGGGATGCTGCTTCAAGCTTCTTCACTAACCATTCCACAGTGAGGCTGACCGGTTCATTGAGTCTAGAGAAGCTGTGACAATATCTCCATGGGTCTTCCTCCACCCAATGACATGCCCCATGGATCCAAGTAAATTGTACTCTCGTGCAGTGGTCTTTCACAAGACAATGCAGGTCATACAAATTTTAACTTCGGGTGTCGAATGGATATTTCTTCATCTCCTCTTCTTAGACATCCACATGCTTGAAAATCCTTACCTCATATAACTTGATCCACAACAGAAGAGCAAGCCAAGGTGCCTTCTTCTTCTGGTGCAACCTAGCTAACAATCTTGCCGAGATGTGATATGATACATCTTGCATGACGAGTTTGTTCAAGGCAAACTTTCGTAGAACATGCAGAGGATTCTCTACATTGTACATCCATATGAAGGTGTCAAATGGTGAGGCATACCAATCTACTATATTAATTAGTGCCTCCATCATTGCCTTCAACATGCAAGGTGGATCCTGTTCAAATATCATCTTGTACACCGCGGTGAAAAATTGATCAGACAGTTGTGTGATAACTCTTCTGAAGCTACATTCAGACAACATCTTACAATAAGTGTTCACAAAGGTCTTCGCCGATGCCCATGCCCACTTCAAGCTTGGGAACTCCTGACAGGCATAGATTGCATCCAATATGTAAGCGGACATGTACATTTTTGCCTTAGGACCTTTGGGCATCTGTCGAGCTCTTGTTACCTGTTCCTTCAGCTGGTGAGCCAACATGTCGGAACAATTGTATGCTTTCCCTTCTCTGGCCAATTGGTCCAACATGATCCCCAAACTTTTCAGGAAGGTTTTCATGCTCTCTTGGCCATACAAGTGACATGCAAAGATGACCAAGTATTGATAAACCTTCTATAGTATCTTAGTCTTGTAGACCTAGTTGGGTGTCATCCTGAATTTGGCTGGCTCCTTCACCTAGTTCTTCAAGATATCTCTAGAGTTGGAATTGCTATTGGGTATGCCGAAGGATGTATCCATGGTGATCACGAGCTTCAACATATGATACATCTGTTCATAATCATTTGCCCTGAAGGTAGCAATCTTCGTCTCATTGACACTGCTCAATGTCATCATCTCAGGGTCAGTGTGTGAGATGATCCAATGTATCATGTCTATGTGTGGGAGCACAAGATACCTGCATGCAATCCAGTACAAGCTAGACTTGTGGATGTTCACATAGACTTGGAAATATTTGAGATATTCCCAAAATGTGCCTGCAAATGTATCATTGATCTCTTGCCATTTCAGCTTGATTTCCTTGTCTACAATCAGCTTAGTGTCTTCATAGATTTCAAAACTTATAGAGCTCAACTGCTACTCCAGTTGCACTTCCGTCAGTGTCCTTTGATCCTACTCTCTTGGAGGCCATTGATACTAAAATATTGAGAGGTAGGTGAACACCTACTAGATATGGAGACATAGTGACATGCATGGCAAGAAATATGTCAGCTAAAACCAAAGCAAACTTGAGGAATGCCATGCAACATACCTAGGGATTAACTTGCAAGGATTGTGTAACTTTTCCTGGGTGGCTGGGAGACTGGCTTCCAGAACTGTGTAAAAGGTAGTCTGGGCTATTGAGAGGCTAGATGGCTACTGTAATTTCATAATGCACAATCCAGACTGGCATGTTAGCTTCTGGAATTGTGCAATTTTTTGGGCCAGCAGTTACTGCCTCTTAGAATTGCACAATGCAATACTGGAGGACAGTCACTGGGAAGAAATGCACATTTTCTGAGAGGAAGTCAGAGCCTTCCCTCTCAGGATTGTCCAATGTTGTCTTGGTGATGCAGAATCTGGGCCAACTCTGCCCAAACCTACTCACGGGTAACTGAAAGCAAATGTGAATGTGAATGCATGGCAATACTGAGTGTAAGCAGGAGTGAATGATCATGCATGCAAACTGTGAATGAAAGAGTCAGGAAATGAAACAACATGCATGTGAGTGAAGCAAGTCACCAAATCGGCAACCATTCGTGCAAAACACTATCATGCATGCAACAATAGTGAGATGCTAACTAAAAATGAAACAGTGCTAGTACAAGCTAATATGCATGCAAACGATGGCAAGTGTTCACAAAAATCAAGCAAACAACACTCACACAAGCCAAAACACAAAAGGTGACAGAAATGCTACAAAAGACAAGTTAAGAGGACTTACCCATGAATAGCTGAGTTGGAAGTGTTGAAGTCTCCTAGATCTGCTGTGAAATGTCAGAGCTCCAAGATCGATGTGAATAAGTGAGATCTAAAGTGTCAAATAAATAAGTTTGCGGCTCATGACGCCCATGCCACAAATCTAGGAAAGGAGACACTTTGAGGAGATATTCTAAAATGATATTTTCATGTAACCTCCAGCTACTAAAAATAGCTCCCTAAAATATAGGGATTCTTTTTGCATGTTTCTTTTTTCTATTTCAAGAAAAAGCAGCCCATGCATGCAAGTAAATTTTTCTCAGTCTCGGGTGGAACCGATCAACCCAATGGCACATGCAATAGCCTACTTGACTGAAGGGAAAATTTGTGCATTTTTTGGAGGCAGTTGGGTTGGTTCCCTAGAAGGATTGTGTAATTTTTGGGCTAAGTAGCTAATTGCTGCCCAAAATTGCGCAATTTCTGGGTTGAGAAGCCCTGCTGGGATAGATTGCACAGTTTTTCTAGTGAAGGTTGATAAGCAGAATTACGCATTTCTGGAACCCAGCACAGTGCCAAACAGGATTGTGCAATTTCTAGAGGGAAGTGATCCAAAATGGATTTTGGATAAACTCCTAAGTCTAAGTATTCCTCACTGAGGAAAATGAGAGTCCAAGGAAGTTCCTGGAACTAGCCCCATTGCAAGATCGTCTCATTTTGAATCTGCTGCAACTTGAATGGGAAAAACTTGACTTAGGATGCAGAAGTTATCACAATATGAAGTTGCCCTCTTTCCAAAGGAAAAAGAGGCAAAATCCCCTAAGAATGGGTCCTAAAAACCCTCTAAGTCTTATAAATCCTCAAAAATATTCAAAACTAGCACAAAAGGAGGACCTCTTAAAATGTCAGATTACACTATCAGGACCCAAAAATATGAAGAAATGGTGGAAATGAGGCCTATCAGAGGCTTGAAGAGTGAATGCACAGGAGCCATCGGATTTGGCCAATCAATGGTCCAGATTCGATCGGCATATCGCATCAGCAGTAACAGGCAGAGGCAATCAGAGGCTTAACATGCAATGAGACTGGGCTGATGCAATACTGTGACTACCAAAATTAGCAAATCGTAATCAGCGATGCCACGAGGCAAAGGCAAGACCCTGGACCTGGTGATTGCGACCATGTGATACGCCGATCACTGATGATCGGATCGGAAAATTGGCATCAACGATGTACAAAACCCCTCGGCCGTACGCAACATGATATGCGATAGCGATTGTAATGGGCAATCTTAGCTATCGAATCATGAGAGGAATGGACAACCAGGATTAAATTAGATCGGCAATTACCGGACCCGACGGATTTCATAGGCGCAATTCATAAAATTTGAAATCTGATAAAAGGGGATTTTCTGTGTATTTACGCATTTCCGCTATAAAACCAAAACACAAAGGAAAATGCTCGAAAGCAATATTATGGACCTGATAGTGTTATAAAGTGGAATTAAGGACTTTTGAAATCTGATGAATGGTGATTTGGCGATTTTTCCCTTGTCTTACAACTTTTCTCTATGTAAACAGGAAATGACCGTTTCTTGGGATTTCAATGCACCGGTAGCCTTTTTTGTGGAAAAATAGGTGGCCACCATATCTTGGGACATTAGCAATGATTGTTAAATGCTCCAGAAGGAAGGTGAAGAGACAGCGGCCGGAAGAAAGAGAGCCCAAGAGGGAAAATGAACAGACAGTGCTGATTTGGCTTAAAAAGACACAGAACAATAGAGGCAGGTTTGTTGATAGCAGCTGGGTTGTTGTTGGTTGCTATTGTTGATTATCAGGGTTTCTTTTGTTGACAGTGAAGCCAAAGCAAGAAGCTAAGGTGAAGGAGGCAGCACAGAAGCAAAAAGGCAGCCAAGGGAGTCACTTGGAAGTCAAGTGAAAAGCCAAGAGGGCTGTAAACTGGTAGAAGGAAGAAAGAAGCCAGAGCCGAAGAGCCAGAGCTAGAGCCAGAGCCAAAGAGCTAGAGTCAGATCCAAGACCCAGAACTAAGAGCCAAGATCTAAAGCCAAGAGCCAAAGCCAAGAGCCAGAGCTTCAAGAGCCGGTTATAAATTGGTGTTCTAAGCCCATTTTTTTGTGTAAACAGTGGAGTTGAGCCAAGAGCTTGTAAAAGGACTTTGCCATAATCCCAGAGAGCCTAGTTGAGTTGACTAGAGCTCACGGAGACGTAGCCCAAGAGTTTTGGGTGAACTCCTAATTAATTTGTTGTCTTATGTGTGTGTTTTTACAGCTGCATTATTTACTGTTATATGTATTTATATATCAGTTCAAGCACATTTAAATATCAGCACAAACAATAGATTTTAAAGCATATAATCAATCTAAAACAAACATAAGCATACACCCATATTTTCAAGCACATATTCAATTCCACATTGGTTAATCAATAATACTTGGGAAAATTTAAAGATTTGGAAGTGGGAGATGTTCTTGTAAGTTAGACAAGAAGCCTAAGAGCCCTGTTACACTGAATTTTGTCACCTTGACTATCTGCAGTTTATGTGGCCTCATCAATAGCCACATTGTCCTCTTTGTCAAGCCCCATACCTCTGCTCTTCATGTCAAAACTTCAAAGAGAGAGAAAGTCACTTAAAAACATGTTT
>APFE030091082.1:0-16041 GCA_000404065.3 Pinus taeda
TTTAATCTAAAATCACTAAGAAAAATAATAAATCTGAAAAATAGGAAAGAACCCGATTAATGATATTTTTTTTAATCTTAGTTATAAATAAATATCTTTCTTTTCTTATCTACATTTTTAAACTATTAAAATTTAATCTAAAATTAGCACGTAAAATAATAAATTCCCATCAATAATATTTATAACTATAAGATAATAATTCGTTTTGAAATTCCAACGAATATGCAGTAAACCACATTAGTTAGTTCGAAATGTCACCAAATAACATTGATGTGATTAATCCGAAAGACATGCTTATTACAATATGAAGTGAAGTTAAAGGCCAAAAAGATGAAATTGCTTATTAACTCTATGATATAGAAAGACGAGATTGCGAGTTATCCTGAATATAGATTATGTTGTTCGATGGGTGTACCTAGATGGTGTTTGTTAATGAGATGTCATTTTTAAAGCAAAATTCGTATAATCTAGATTAGAGATCTTCATGGCAAAAAAATTAACAACTAAATGTGAATTTTTTATTTATTAAGTCTAGATTTTTGGTGACTCTTAACTAGTAACCAAATAAACTATCTTTCAAATTAGTATCGAGAGAATTTGACTTACACTATTTATACAAATCCTTCAGAATCTTTAAGTCTAGATTTTTGGTGACTCTCAACTAGTAACCAAATAAACTATCTTTCAAATTAGTATTGAGAGAATTTGACTTAAACTATTTATACAAATCATTCAGAATCTATGCATTGTTTTAATTTATGGTCCTTTAAATCCATTTCCAAATAACTCAACCCACAGTAATTAAACTATCTAAGGAAGTTTTTGGAGTTCTCTTGAAACATTCATTTATTGAGAAATTTGTGATGGTTCCATAATGATGGAGTCCGTTCGAATGCATGAGGATGAGTGCATTGAGAACATATTCACTTTGTCTGCCAGACACACTAATGCATACCTCCCTTGCCTGGTCTGATGCAAGTCATGCATTAATTCCTTCATTTTCATCCACCATCCAATGCCGGAAATTCTTCAATTTCCCTGCTGCCATGGCCATATTTAGTACATTGTCGGCCACGATGCTATGAATAGCGTCCACAAGTTTCTCACTGGAAGGAATGAAGCCTCTCAACATTATGGATAGGAGGTATGCAGACAAAAATGGTGCATTAATCCAGAGGTTCTCTTCTTCCGTTTTCAAAACATGGGAACTTTGGATGATCTCTTCTTTTGGGAAAGGCTTCACAAATTTTTGTTGTTCCAGAAGATCTATATGGTTCAAAAGTTCATGAGACCCTCTAGCAATCAATTCATTTTCTATCATACAATTGTTCAACCCTTACCATAACTATAGGGTCCAGAGATTTCCTTAAAGAGTGCTCCGGAATGTATCTCTTACGCTTGCCCTTAAAAACCCAGTTCTTTCACTTGGATTGGTGCTGCAACAAGCGAAGGAGGTATCAAAGTAAGGAAAAATGATCTCTTCTCTCCCGATGGGCTTGGAAACATGTATAAACATGGCATTTCCGACTACCAGCCAGCTCAAATTCTGCAGGCAGGAATCATTAATGAGGGACAGCAACAGCCAGAGTCTGATATATTTCAGTTCTCGGAGACCAAGTTTGGCTTCTGTTATTTTGGATTTTGAAACAAAAGTCTCTACGCCTTCATCCAATGAGTTCAGTATTACAATTTCCCGAATACAGTTAACATCCACTTGCAATATTTCATTTTTTACTTCTTGGCCAACAAGGATTTGATCTTTCATCTTAAATAGATCTATGGCAGAAACTTAAAGGTTGCTGGTCGTAGAAGAATAGAATAAAGTATAAATTTGACGGAGCAATCTCTGCGATTTCCTGGCAGCACAGACTACCGCGGCCACAAGATCTTCCTGAGATGAGTTGTTCATTTTACGCCTATTGTCCACTTGAAACATGGCCATAGAAACGCTCTTATAAGCAACTGCGATAGTGTTGCTTACCAGCAAGAGCTGCCTGGTCCTTATTTCTTGGGTGGCGTAGAGTCCTCGACAGCGGTTGTCTTCAGTCGTCTTGATCTCCATAGAACCCATGGAATCGATCACTCTCGGAGGAGAAGATGCGCGTCTGAGCAGGTAGTCTGAGATGTCATATTTGCCATTCAATCTCTGGGCCTAGAGACTCTTGGCCTGGTAAAGGGCGTCTTTGTATTTCGTTTGTCTTAATTACTTTTCTCCACCAAATTATCCCAAACATAAACAACATCATGAGAAATGAACAAAAGTTAATCCACCAACCAGATGATGCAAACTATTTTAGCAAGACGCAGAAAATTTCACTGGGGGAGTTCCTGATAAAACTTCTGGGTATGGACTGGCTCAGCTCCTAGGCCAGGATGCTGTATGAGCGGATACCAGAGGAGGGATAACAAAATATTTGTGCGCCAGTTTGAAATCGAAATAAATTAATTTCAAAAAAATTGAGCGCCATTGCCAATTTGAAATAGTGAATGGGGAGGTTTGAAATGGTAAACAATGGCAAGAGCAAATGTGCATACTATAGGGCATTAAATGCCCGGCTACATGTGCCCCCGTTAGCTCTTTAACACGCGTGTGTATTTTTTATTTATCTATCACCACGCATGCGCGTTAAAGAGCTAATGGGGGTGCATGTAGCCGAGCATTTAATGCCCTATAGTATGCCCGTTAGCTCTTGTCGTAAACAATGGCATTGAGATTAAAGCTGCATTAACTAGCTGATGTGATAGAAGTACGAATTATGGAGTTGTGTGGGTCAGAGTGATTAATCTAGCCGCTGAAGTTGAAACTGTAAACGTTGCCGGAAAGACGATGGCTATGTATGGGTATGAATATTAAGAAGGGCATACACCAAGCATATACATCAAGCATATGGTACTGGCAACCAATAAATCTTATGCATTAATGGCCCAATAACATAGGATTTATTGGTTGCCCTCATAAGCCATCAGGGTGATACATGGAGTGACGTGGATCCAACATCATCTCGGAAGAAACCTTCATTGGAGGAAACTCACAATGGGGTTCGGGGATAACTTCCAAGATCATATTATTTGAGATGATCTGGAGAGTGGCAGCTGACTAGGACCACATAAGCTAATAGTTGGCAAGGAGTAGTGACTCAAGTTAGAGCTAAGTTGTTCTCAGTGAAAATGTTCTCAGAAGAAACCCATAAAGGAATCATGGATAAAGTCTAGGGAATTAATTACGAGATAGGAAAGTTACTTAATTTTCTCGGAGAAAATCTTCTGGGAGGAAAATCCCAATGACAACTTATTCGTAACTTTCGAGATTATTGTTTATGAGATGAGGGAGCTTAGCGGGAAGCAGCCTCGAAGGAAAAGGTTATCGGTGATAACAGTCAGGCAAAAATTATGAATAATATTTGAGATGAAAACCACGAGAAAAGTATTACCGAGGACCATTTTTAGCTAGAATATTTCTTGGGGAAAATGAGTGGATATGTCTTGTAGAAAACTTGTGAGGGATTTCATCCGAGAAAACACAAATGCACACATTGAATCAAGTCCTTTGCCTAACATTTGTTGCTCGACTGCGATGGTTCTGACCCTTTGGCCTTATTAATATATTTTATTATTATTATAAAAATAAATCCCATGGTTGAAAATATGTCATAAACAATGTAAAACCAAAGCGTTTTTTTTTAAAGGGACTTTAAAGACAAATTTACACTTATAAATTTAAAAAAATGGGGGTTATTGTTTGCCACAATGGGTGGCTAATCAATTTTGCTTCAACTAGTTCAAAGATTCATTATATCTTTAATTGGAGTATATGAAGTTGAAATGCGTTGAATGAGATACAATCAAAGAATTTTGAATTCACTATATTAGTATCATTTTTTAAACCCTAAAATGTTGTCACCAAGCTGGCCACATAAAACTAGTCTTAAAATTCTAAAGGCTTGTTCTCAAAAATTGAGCTTTCAAACCTAACATGTGATATATGACAAAATAATTCTGAAATGTGATACATCACCTCTTGCTTTGATTTCCCTTTGAGTTACAATGCATAATAGAAATTGAAAAGGAAATCACGACTATGAAATTTGTCCATTTAAGAGGCATGTAACATACACCCTTCATAGACAAGTCATACAAGTTCAAAATCAAGGAAATGGTATCTCATTAGAAAGACTATGCTAATTCCATAGGGTAAATCCACTGTTTTTTTAAAAGTAAAATAACAAATGACAACTGCACCGAGTTCTCATTTTTTTGAGGTAGCAAAAAATCATCTGATTTTAAAAAACATATTTTTGACACTTTACATTTTCTTTGTATCAAGTATGAACATTATTTTTAAATGTTAGTGATTTTCATGCTAATTTTGAAAAGCATTGATGCACTATCAACCCAATTTTTTAGAGGTTTTATTTTTTACACTTTAAATTTTCTAATGTATTAAGCATGGATAATTTTTTTTAAATGTTGGTGATTTTCATGTGGGTTTTGAAAAAAATCCACATTTTTTTAAGGCATATTTTTGACACTTTAAATCTTCTTATGTCCTAAGTATGCACAATTTATTATTATTATTAACTGTTGATTATATTACCATTTTCTCACGGTTGTTTTTTTTTGTTTTCCTCTTAAAAATGTTTGTTTTTTAAGGTTTTCAAACATGTGTTTTATTGTTTTTCTTTCGCTGTAATGTTTTTTTATAATGATTTTTTATTATTTATTTTATTTATTTTAATAACAATATCATATCTTTGAGGTATGATATATATATATTATTTACACAAATCATTGTCATTTAAAAAACTATATTTTAAACCATCAACAAAATAATAACCATTTTGCTAAAGGATTATAATTAAAATTATGTATTTTCACGACCTGTTCTCCCTTAAACGAATGACATGTTAAATTTAAATTTTTATGAAAAATGAATTAAAGAATGTTGAAACAACCATAACTCACCCTCTTATTGAAAAATTTATACTCTTCTTATATCATAACTATGATATAACATTATGAAGATGTTCTTTGTTGTTTTTTTTTGCTTTTCCAAAAATAAATTAATTTGTTAAAATTTTAATGTAAAATAACAAATTAAATTCAAAATTAAAATTAAAAATTAAAACATATAATTAAAGAAACAATAACAAATTAAATGAAAGATATATAGAATTAAATAATCAAAAAACATTAAAAAGAATCCATTAAAAAAATTAAAAAAATTAAAATAAAAACATATTTAAAAACATTAAAATAACAAAAACATATTTAAAAACATTAAAATAAATAATTACAAAAACATTTAAAAAGTTAAATAAAAAATCAGGGCCCCTCGGGTATCTCCCCCTCGCAACAGCCCCATGGACCCTGGGCAGGGCAAGGTTGATTCTCATAACTGACCTTGGGGTTGTTGGCTTGTGCGGGAAGAAGTTGTGTGCAGCTCTTAACCACCACGCAACTCCTCCCCGCCTAGGCCAGCAATTGCATGGGCATGGAGCCGTGCAATGATGACCAAAATTACCCTTGCCCCACCCGGGGCTTGTGGGGCCACTAGCTTGGGTGGGGAGGAGTTGCACACAACTCCCCCACACCTAAGACTACAACACCATGGGCTCTGGGCGGGCAAGGAAGTTTCTAGAGTCGTCCTTGCCTCACTTAGGGCCCGTGGGGCCTCTATTTTATTTTCTTTTAGTTTTAATGTTTTTTTTAAATGTTTGATTTTATTTTTTAATTATATATTTTTTAATGTTTCTGAACATGTTCTTTTTCAATGTTTTTTTTTTTTTCATTTTAATGTTTCTTTACTATTTTTATTAAAAAAATGTTTTACTTTTTTTTATTTTTTGTTAATGTATTGATTTTATTTTTATGGGTTTTTTTTTTTGTATCAAGTTATGCTTTTTCTTTTGAATATTTTCTATTCTTCTTTTATTTTTTATAAGTTTTTTTTTTTTTTTTTAACAATATCTCTAATTTATTTATATTATTTAGTTTTATTACTTAATTTTTTTCAATATTCTAATTTTTGTTTTCATTTGTATTTATTTATTATTTTCTTTTTGTTATTATTTTTGTAGGGTCCGTGTTAACCCTCGACTAGCAACCCAATCCCATTATGTGTCAATCTGATGGTTGATTTTAAAGTTTTCATTATAATGGATTGAGTCTGCCCATACAATGTGCCAATTTCATGGTTGGTCTTGAAGTTTTCATTACAATGGGTCGAGTTTGCCTACATTATGTGTCAATTTTATGGTTGATTTTTAAAATTTTGTTGCAACATGTCAAGCTGTCTTAGGCTAAGATTTTAAAATCATTATATTTTTAACATTAAAAAAATAAATTACTCTTGATATAATGACTCTTTCATTTAGGTGTTTATTTTTTAAGTTTTTTTAGTCATAAAATTTTTCCATAATTTCATGGTTGAATTATGTTGAAAAGTTAAGGTTTTTTGTAGTCATGAACTTTGGTTTTAATTCCATGGTTGAGAAATTGTCAAAATTTTAAGATTTTTCTAAGTCATGATATTTTATCTTTAATGTTATGGTTGAAAACAGTGATAAGTATTTTTCTTTAACACCATGGTTGAAACTTGTTGGAATTTTAAGGCTTTTTAGAGACGTGATATTTTATCTTTAATGCCGCATCTGAAAATAATCGGAATTTTAAGGTTTTTTAAAGACGTGATATTTTATTTTTAATGTCGTGCCTGAAAATCCTTGGAATTTTAAGGTTTTTCGAAGTCGTGGTATTTTATCTTTAACATCATTATTTAAAAAGTTGAAAATTTACCAAAAAAACAACGGTATTCCAACATCAACATTTTTCATTTTCAGGGTGTTTTTTTGAAAAAAAATGATTTTTATTGGCTTTTACTACCATTTTTAAAAAATGTTGAAAATTCAGCCAGGGGGGAAAGACTTGTTACCCACCCACGTGGGTAACCCCTAGGGGAAATTTTTTCTCTTGTTTGTTTATTGTGCCAACCAATAATGTTATGATGATCCACATATAGCTAACCTCAAAGGCCTTCCATCCATGCTCCAGTCAATGCTTTGTTTCATCCGTCTTACTCATAAGATGAAGGTAGGTCATCTATTAAAGGTACATAACATTTTTGTAATCTAGTGCTTTCATTTAATGTTTAAAAGAATTCTAGTGTGGATCACAATTTGAAATAGATAATATATTATTTTGATTGTATTATTTTTCCCATGCTTCACCTTTGTGGTTATCCTTTGCCCCAAAGTGTTGTGTGACCTTCTTTGAGGCCTTTCTTTCCATTGTCTACGAGGGGCAAAAATAGAAGAACCGATTAATGTTCCATGTCCATAGCAACCCATCTTAACATTTCCTAGCTATCCCTTATATCTGTGTACCACCTTTAGGTTGATTTCTATTTGTCACTAATAATGGCTCCCTATTTTCCTAATGTTTGAGTAGGAGCTCAAAATCTTTTCCCCTAGAGGTTGATGAAGCAAAAATAAAAGAAAGAGCATGAACCATAATGACAAAATGAAATTTTTTAGCTAGGATAAAATAAGTGCATGAACAAAAGCCTATATTGAGCTCTATGCTCCTCATTATCCCTCACCATTTTCCTAGCTAATGCATGAGCTATCAAAATGAAAGGAATTATGAATATCTTAACCTTGATGTACAATAAATTGCTTCATCCTTAAGGGGTCAGTGATGCATAAATGAAAGCTTGTAACCCACGCTATGCAAGAACAAGAAAAATAATGAATAAAAATGCCCACAAGAGGAGTGGAAAAAACCTGAGGAAAGGGGTAACTCAAGTCTCGTGATTACTCCCTCTTCACATTATAATGGTCAATGATGATTAAAATTCCATAGTTGGTAGAAAGGTTGTGGCATCCTCCATGAATTAAACCCCTACCATATTGTTAACCACTTGCACCTACTAATTCATGGGTTAAAATAGAAATTGTTCCTCCCCTTAGGGTTAGAAGCACCTAATAGGGTTTTTTGATAATCCTTCAATATTTAAGCATCAAAACTTGTTAACAAATCATAAGCTACGAGAACATTTGAAGATGACACTTGTGTAGAGTACTTTTATTCCTTCAACATTAGGTATGGCCCATTGTGATAGTCTTATGGCTATTTTACCTATGATGTTGATCACAATTGATTTTGAGATATGTTTTAGATGCTTACTGTCAAGTATTACTATCATTGCTCGAGGGATTTATGAGACTTACACAACATTTCAGAGAGGATGTCTAACCAATTTGATGACCATTCTAGACACTAGATCCAGAACATTGACCACCTTCTGAGGAGCATTGAAATTCATGTAGGAAAAAGTAAGAGCACAAAGGTATAAGTTATACTTGCTATATGTATATGCTAATATTTCTTGGCACATGGTCTTAGGTGTATGTTGATATTTCTTGGCACATGGTCTTATGTACTGACAAATTCTCCTATAAACGTAGTAGTTAGTTGAGCATATATAATGGGAAATGGATCGAAAACACTGACACATTCGAATAATCGTGGCTATGGGAAAAAGGGAATTAGGTTGATAATTGTGTTATTATTAACAATTACAAGTGAAAAATATATTGTGTTGGGTAAATATGCATCAAAGGTATAAGTCATACCTGAACCATGATGGGATTAGCTTCAAATATAGATGGATAGACATATGCTACAAGCCCAAGATTTATAATAGATTCAAGTTGCATAAATATTAGCGAGTACATAATAACTGGTCAAAATTCACATTGAGTTGAAAAGTGAAAAAAGTGGCCAAAGAACAACTTTCGATTAGAGGTCACAAATACCATATATGATATTGTTCCATATGCATAAATACACTATTGGGCATGTTCATGTATAATAATACTTCATAAACACAATATTAAACTTGTTGTACCATCACCCATCAATTGAAAAATATCATCTACAAGTAAGCCAAGCATACTTCCAAAAAAAAACATATAAAGCATGTTGGTAACAAATGGATTTGGGTTTATATATAACAATACCCTATATTATTAATACCTTTCCCTTATTATCAAACCAAACATATAACTAATTTAGTACTTGTTTACCAAAAAACATTTAAGCATGTATTTAAATAACTTACATATGTTTGTTCAACTAGTTTACAAGTTAAATTTGGAAATTATTATTTTCCATATTTATTTATAAATGTGTAGCATAACCCATCCATAGGTTAATATACATATATTTCAAAAAAGCGGGTAGCAATTGTCATTAATAAAGCTGGTAATGGTCCAAGTCCCTTACACTCATGGAGAACTCTATCTCATATTTGTGTAGATATGAAAAGAAAGAGACCCTATTGCTACCTATATTATTTATATATATACTCTTTACATCCTTCAGACTATATATTTTCCAAAAAACTCCACAGTAAATAACTATTTGACAAAACATAAAATTATATTTTTATAAGATAACAACTACCCACGATTTCTAGGCTTGAATTCTTCCCGAGTCGCCTTAGATGACATGCCCAGTTCCACACTCCTCCTAGCACTAGGTACCAATTCTTGACTTGTAGCATCAATGTTTCCTCTGGCATTGGAGCAGAGCCTTCACAAAGACCGAAAACCTCCTTCAAGACCCCCATAGTGGTCGTCTCCACTCGCAATTCAATATTTTCCACTTTATGTTTCAGGTATAGAACACCAGAATTCAGTTGTTTCATTGATTTTTGGAGCAACTCCATGTCCTTCCCGAAGCCAGATAAATGAGAAAACACAACAACCATGTTTTTGTTGATCTCCTTGACAACCAACTTGCAAGAATTGTCAACGATTTCCTCTATTCTCCCACTATGCTCGAGCTCATCAGCATCATTACCACTTCCATTGCTCATAGAAGCCATTTTCCTTGCAATTCTCCCCTGCACCAGAGTAATTCAATAATTATGCTACTTCATCCAGCTACAATATATAATCGCTTGATCCTTACCAACATTCCTTCCCATATTTTCAAGTGTAAATGCATTTCGATTCTATAACAAAGTCAAACCACCTTCTGCCCTCATCATCACAGCCAAATTCCTCTCGACTTGAGCCGCGATGGTACTATGACTGCACTCACCTGAGATCTCATTTAATAACCAAGAGCAGAGATCCCACTTGTCTTGTATCATGACCGACATACTCCCCCACACCCACTTGTTGTTTAATGTCCAACTACCAACACCCTCTCCCGAGGAGCTCTTTCGAATCCTTGTAATGCTACCATATTTAATTACTTGTTGTTCCTCATTAATTATCATGCTTCAGCTGTTATCCATAAGGATTATGATTAATATTTTAATTAAGGAACATGACATATAACGCTATGGTGGTCTATGAGTAAGGTTCCTTACTCTAATTCCACTCCTTTGTTGGCTTGGTTATCTGCCAATTGATTATTTTCTCTTTTAACATGGAAGATTTTGAACTCTTCTAATTTTCTAAGGAGATATTCTTATGATTAATGGAGAGGTTTTTGAATCAAGAAGGCCTTCATTTCTAGAAAGACATATACATTTTTAGATAACCATTATTGAATCACCTACGATGATCAAATTCCTGATGCTTTTAGAGATGTTGATCTTTAGGCCTTGCCAGAGTGATAGCACTTCGGCTTGATTGTTCGTGGCTTTCCCAATCCCCCAAGCGAACTTTAATTGATATTTTTCTTCGAGGTTTAAGAACAACCCTCCCACTCCGACCTCCTCGGGGTTACCTTTCGAAGCACCATAAAAATAGAGCTGATCTTGTCCTATATTTATTTTCCAATATTCAAAAGAATACCCATTCAGTCTAATACAATAAGGAGGAACTTTATGAGGTTTTGAACTAATATCTCGGGAGTTATAAATAGGAATTCTGAGCGACTCTTTTCCAATAATGTTTAAATCATTCAAATATTAATCCTCATACCCCCTAGAGGATAACACCTTAAAGAAAAACATCATTCCTTTGATTGCAACAGATTCTAGAGAACAACGTTGATCCTGGAAGATCGCTTGGTTTCGGCAGAGCCAAATTGATTAGCAAAGATATTTAGGAACCGCCATCCAACATTGCATTAAGAGGGAATTTTTATTCTTTGGGATAGGGTATATATATTTCCAATGGATAAACATCTCATTCCACTCCTCGGGAATTTTTAGAGATTGAATAAAGGGTGAAAGGGAAAACTTCCAAGTTTCAATAGAGCAAGGACATTGACAAAAAACATGCTTGATAGATTCCTCCTCTCTACCATAGATCACACAATGGGAGGGACCATGAATATTCCTTTTCCTTAAGTTTTCAGATGTGAGGGTCTTCTCATGAACCATTTCTTAGCAAAAGATGTTGACCTTAGGAAGCCCATCCATATTCAAAATATTTCCCTAGATTTTTGGAGGAGGTGAGGATAGATTTTTGGAATTATGAGAAGAGCATATCCCTCCTTAACTGAATATATTTTACTCTTGCCACCCTTCCAAATCCAACTATCCAATTTACTAGTGACAATTGGTGCAAACCCCTTCAAATGTAGGATCACAGATTGCTAAAGATTCAACAAATGATTAGGGAGATCAAAATACTTCCACCCATTCCAAATTCCTTGATAATCCCATATGGAAATGTCAGCAAGACAGATATGCCCATGCTCTCCCATCCAATTTTAGAATTCCACCTACCCAGGTCTTGATACAAGATTAGACAAGGGAGAGTGATCTTTCCAAAGGTGAATATATTTCCCATTACCCAGTTTCCAACCTAGGTGTTCCAACATAAATGACATCAAAACTTTACAACGTCTCCATATTTTTTATCCTTTCCCCTCTTATAGTTCTCCTTCAGGACTAATAAGAATATTTTTGTGGAAATATTTTATGTGGAAGCATTTTTCTACCACTCATTGCAGTATGAAATTTATGGTCATTATTTTCACCCCCTTCCAAAGGAACCTCTGAATTAAACTTCTTATTCGAAGGTTTATATTCTTTGGAGCTAAAAGGCTAGCTCCCAATTACATTGGAAGGGAGGAGATAATTTATTTGATAAGAGTAACTCTTCCCGCAAGATTAGCCACCTAACTCCCCAAGATTAAACTCTTTTCTTAATTTTATGCGAGCCTGATTCCTAATCCTCCCAAGAGGCTTGCTTAAAAGAGATAAGAATTCTAAGATAAGAGAAGGAGTTCTGATTGATATCTATGGGAAATCCAAGCAAGTGAGCAATTTCCATCAAAGTATCCCCTGGCAAGTTCCATCCAATCAATTGACATTTCAGCTTTCTTATTAGTCCTCTAGATAGAAGGAGATACTAGTCCAAAAAAAAATTGAATCTTGAGGCTATCACTAAAGAGGAACCTCCAAGCAAGAGAGTATCATCAAAAAATTGAGAGTGATTTATTTCTCGAACATTTCTTGCAATGCTTAAACCTAGGAGAGATCCATCTAGCCATGCAGCCTCAAGATTTCGACTTAGAGCTTCAACCATGATTATGTATAACAAAGGTGACAAGGGTCAACCTTGTCATAGTCCTATGGAGGTGGCAAAAATGGGAGCAGACCTTCCATTTATCAAAGAAGCAATCCAAGGGGAACCAATGCAAACATTATACCATAAAATAAAGTCATTTTTGAAACCTAATTTTTCCAAACAAGGAAAAGAAAGAAGTGATTTGCTCGATCAAATGCATTTTCCATATCCAGTTTGATAACCATTCTAGCTTCTCCCACTTCTTTTCTCGAATGGATTGCTTCCTAAACCAAAATGATATTATCAAGGATATTTTGTGGCTACATAAATCCTCCTTGATTCTCAGAGATGAAGGCATAAAGCAATGGCTTAATTCCGTTGGCGATTATTTTTGTTAGGATTTTATAGGAAGAATTACACAACGAAATAGGGCGAAATCTAGTAAAAATTGAGGGATTAGATTCCTTAGGAATTAAATCAAGAAAGGAATATTTTGTGCACCCTCTAATATTCTTTTTTAATCTATTTTGGTTCAACATTCTAATGATATCCTTGTTTATAATATTCCAATATAGTTGATAAAAGAAAATAGAGAAACCATCAGGTCCTAGTGCTTTCTCAGGCTCCAAGGACCCGACTGGTTTTCAAACTTCTTCTTCATTTATTTTGTCTAAGAGAGACTGATTGGAAGATGGAGAGTTCACCTGTGGCATTTCCTGCAAAAAGTCCTTAGCCTTGTCAAGAGGAATATGTTCTTTACTGAGAAGGGTTTTGAAAAAGGAAAAATCCTGTTCTTGATTTATGTGAAGGTGCTAACCTTCTGCCTTCCATCGGGCGTTATTTCACTTATTCTATTTTTCTCCCTTGACAAAGGCCATTTATGAAAGGAGCATATTGAAGTCCCCAACCTTTAACCAAACACTACGAGATTTTAATATCCACATATTTTCTTCTGGTCGACTTAATGAGAAAATTTGTTTGGAGAGGTCTTTTTCCTGTTGAATGTGTTTATCTTCTATATGTGATTCCTCAATAAACTTGTAGTGCTTGCCTAGTTCTTGAACTTTGTCTCGCCTTTTTTTCCCTGGAGGTTGATAATTCTCTTTCAACCACTTCTAAAAATATTTTTTTTTACATTGTTTAGCTTGGATTGCCAAAAAAAATAGGAGAGATTTGGACATATGACATCCAAACCCTCTTAACCAGATCGTTGACCTCTCTTGAGAGGCCTAAGTCTGCATTGAATTTGAATAGTTGTGGCCCAAGATTTTCAACCTTCTCCATTTTAATCATAATAGGGTGATGGTCTGAATCTCCTTGAGCTTCTATTGTCAATGAACATTCAAGACCTTTAAATAGCCAATAGCTGTGAATCAAGAAGTTGTCCAAGCGGGATACTATATAATGGTCTCCTGTCCATCTGTTAGACCACGTGTATTTCCCAATCTTAGGATTAATGTATATCATATCCCAAATCTCTATTATCTCCTCCATTCTATATCTGAATAGACCCCTTGCCATAGTTCCTCCTCTTCTTTCTGTGATGTTTAAGATAGTGTTAATGTCACCTCCCATCACACTATTTAGATGTTGGTTCCTCTCTTTTAGAACTTCTAAAGAGTCCCAAAATTCAGAATTTTCGCTGTAAATCACGAGATCATAAATATTTATGAAAGGGTTTCTTTCTCCTATTTCTCTTACCTCTAAAATAGCCATCACCTAGGATTTTGTCTTTATTTATTATACAAGGGAGAAGTTCTCTTTTGACTAGAAAATTCCTAGTCCTCCAGAAGCCCCTCTCGACGATTGAATAGTCCCAGAGCATTCTTTCCAGAAAATTTTAGCTACTTTGAATACCTCAAATTCCTCTAGCTTTGTTTCTTGAAGAAAAACCACCATCGGAGATTCTTGTTTTATTATGTCTCTCACTGCTAGGTTTTAGCAGGGTTTCCTAGGCCCCTAATATTCTAGGATATCACTTTCATTTATTGGAAGTGGTTTGAGTGAATCCAACATCCTTTCCATTCTTGTTTTTCAAAGCTTTTCCTTTGAGAATTTCTGAAATGGCTGGTTGGTTTCCTAGTTTTTTATTCAAATCGACTTCTTTTTATTGAAGTTCCCTCTGATTGGGTTTGCCTTTTCTCTTTGAGTTTCTTGTTTCCTGACTGTTGTATTCTTTTTGCCAAGATAAGTTTGAGTCCTATGACGAGTGATGACTCTTTGTATATCCTTGCTTACACTGCTTGGAGGTTCACATGGGGGGTCTCGATCCGGAGCCACTTTGGATGGAGATGCTTCAAGCCCAAGATCATTCAGACTAATCTATGCTACTATTTCACCATCTACGACTATCAAATCCTCATCCTTTCTTCTTCCATCTTCATGTTGGAGAGGAGCTTCCATCTCAACATTTAAGGCACTAAAAACATTAAAAGGATTCGACGAGGAATGGATTGTGTTATAACTTATTATTTCTTGGGGATTTTGGGTTCCTTTTCCTTTCAAAGCTCCTTTTTTGTGGCTTCTACCACTACTCCTCTTGTGCAACAGGGGTATCTAAACTTTTGTTTTGCACAGCTTTGGATAAATCTCTTGCAAAATGTCCATAGTCATGGCAATGTCTGTATTTGAAAGGAATTTGTTTGTAGTCCAGTATTTGTTTATGCTTCCATTCTCCTAGATTTAGGTTGATTTCCATTGGAAAAACATTTTCCAGATCAAATTATACATTTATTTTAGCACAAGCAAATTGGAAGCATTTGGGTTCATATTTGTCCAGATATTTCCCTAACTCGTTGCCGATAACTCTGAGGCAATCGTCGCTCCGGCAGGAAATTGTGAGTCGAGGAAGATTGACCCATAGTGGAATAGCAGTGGGTATGTCCTCATCTGGATTGAATTCTAGAGTCCACTTGTTCAGATACATACCTCTAGAGCCAAATAAATATGGCCTATTTGGAAACACTACATCCCTATCTTCATTTAATTTGAATAAGAAAATGAAAAATCCATTTCCAACAACAGACAAAGAAATCTCCCCTTTCATCATTGGCTTCCATGTTTTACATATCCAAATTTCCATCAACCTTGGGGAGGTCCGCATACCAATAAATTTCCCTATCAAGCATGCTCGGTATAGGAAAGAGTTGTGCGACACACACCATTAGGTAGGGAGATGTTTTTAATCTATTTATTCCTCTTGACGAATTTAGACGTAGAAAAAGATGGAGACGCTTGGGAAGTGAAGCGACCATGAATTGAAAGGTGACATCGATAGAGTTGGTCAAAAGTGGAGGGGGAGCCTCCCCCTCCTTAGAGGCCATTGGGAGGAAATAATAGAAGATGGTTGCAAGTCTAGGGGTGATTTTAGGGGCGAATGTTCGCCCTTTGGCGAAATTAAGGGGTTTTAAATTTTTAGTGGGCGAATATTTTGTATCATAGTACATTTTTACAAATCACCTCAAATAGCCCACCTTATTTTAAGGGAGAGGGTAAAAAAGGTAAATTTAGCCCTTGAAATAGGAGTTACAACCTTCCATTCGCCCATTTTCAAGAATAGGTT
>APFE030091093.1:0-12767 GCA_000404065.3 Pinus taeda
TGTCAACAAATCTGTGTAAGCTGGCAAGCTTGTTTATTGTGGGCATTAAGGACCATGTGTTTTAGAGGTGAAAGAGTTCAGGATGTTCTTCTGTACAAAAGAGTCTTTGAGATGAAATTCATTATGTCTCTGTGTCACATATTGATTGATAGAATTGGAGGCAATGGCCTTGATTTTCCTTCAAATCTGGTGCAGTTTTCGAAATCAAGAAGTTGTCAACCTAAGGTCAATAACCTCAAACTTCATGAACAAGTTATGTATATTCAATATTGACTGATTGGTACACGGTGCACTAAAATGTCAATTTCATTTGATAATTTTCTTTGTCTTTTAAAAACAACGAAACTGAGTATTGTAATACAGTTTAGGAAGTTTGTAGGTTTGCCATTTCAAATTCAAGCGAAGTCATCCTTATCATTTTGCTTCCATGCCAGAAAGGTTGTATCTGTGATAGGTCCCTGTGGTGTTGATGTGTCTCCATCGTTCATGCTAGTGATATCATGAATACTAGACCATCTTCTATCTTTGTTTACAGAGTTCAGACGGTTATAATATTTCTGAGCATGACTAGCCACTTGGGTAGGAGTCCTAGATATAACGCAACTTCTGGAGATGCTACGCCAGTCACTTTTACGAAACTTGTCCAGTCCAAGCAGAAATAACCTACTTCAGCAAGAACATGATGTGCATAACTCAATTAAAAAGTTCAACCAGGCATAATCTATGACCTCCTTCCCTATCCTAAAACTTTTATGACAGACCTTTCCATTCCTATTATTATGGCACTCAACTGCACTTTTAACAGATCTTTACTACATTTTACAGCGGGGGTTCAAGAAAAAGAACAAATAAACACGTGGATTATTGTCTGCCATAAACAGTGCCTGAGCAGGCATCCTGCATCTATCTATAGATGACGGTGCCCATTTTCAGTAGAGTCTACCATCATCACTGGAGCATATATTGCTTATGCCCATAGCAACTCCTCAAGATTGGAAGAGTGACCAATAGTTCCCGCAATATCAATAGAACAAACCTACCTTACCAAGACCACATAGAAAATACATAGCAGGTTGCATCACTGCAACCGATATTGAAACTCAAGACAAGAAATAAGAAAAGCCACCCACCAAACATTATGTTGATCCTGCTTTGTCCAGAAGAAAAGAATGAATTCAAGGTTGCAATGAAGTTGGGATTGAGTTTGTGCCAACTGGCCAGCTTTGATAATGTTGCATATAAAATATAATCCCAAATTTATTCAAGCAGAGCTTGCTTTTGAACACAAATTGGTACTGAACTTCATATATTTGACTTTGCATGTCTAAACTAGCTCAATTATTTACTCAATAAAGGGGCACTTCCTATCTCAACAAAGAATGGCCAATAGATAAATAGGTGTCAAAGCAATTTCAGGATCAATAAAAAGGATTTACTGTCTTGAAGCATCTAAGGGGGCAAGTTTCTAAATTGCAGTTAACGAACAGCTTTTGCCTAGCATGAATCAATCTCACAGCTCACTAGAATATATATGCATGAAAGAATACATATTGATGCACATACAACAACCCAATGACTCATCAATACAAACCAAGATTTTGACAGACTTACATAAATTCAAAAAAGTTCATGCAACTTTTAAGCATTCGTAGCATCAGAGGCATGATCCAATTAAAATTGTGAACAAAATACAAGGAGGAATACTCCAGAAAAATTCAAAATTGTTATTAAGATAGAATCTCCAATGCAGCCATATGGTAGATAACTCATTACAGACAATGCAGAAAATTGCAAGGCTGAAAGAGACAGTTTGCAGGATAATTATCTCCATATTTGGCAGAACAGACAATGTTTTCCAATTGAACTCGTTGGATTTTCATGACTTCATCAATTGATTTTGCCTTCATGGAATAGTATATGATAGCGTAGTAGATTGTTATGTTATTTTGAACATGCCCTCTTCATGACTTGTTGATGTTCACTGAACGATGTTCTGTCCTTTTATGCTTGTGATAAAGTGTTAACTATCCTATTGCCCAAATCAACATCGGTTGTTATCTTTTAGTTGTGTGTTCGGTGAAATTGTTTATTTTGATCTTGTGTGCTCATGTATATATGCGTGTTGATGTTCTTGGTCACATATAGTTTATGGTCTGCTAGGATAATGATGGTGTTGATTAATCTTCAAAATTTTAACGTTGATGCTCTTTTTTTTCAGGTTGTTCTACAATTCTACTTCTAACCAGGATTCTCCATGCATTGAACCTCAATGTGGAAGACATAAATTTTCAGCCAATCACACAATGTGGTCTTTTTCCGAGCATGCAATTCTCATCCAAGCACAAAATGTGGTCTTTTGCCAAGCACACAATGTTTATCTATACAAATAGTTTTTTGTTGTAAAACGCATCATGGAAGTGATGGTCATGGTTGAAGGCTTGTATTTTATCTAGTCCATGGTTTTCCAACTTCCAGTTGTACAGCAAGTGATAAAGTTGTGATAGATTAATTTAGCTTTTGTATAAGCATCGTTACATGAAATGACGCTCTGGAAGCATGAGGGAAGTATTATTCAATACTGTGGCAGTTTCCACGGTCTTGAGGAAACAGTTCTAGCATTTTGTAATAAATTGAATATAATGAAATCCATTGCAGTGAATTTCTTGCTAGCAATATGTTATATCTCCAACATGAGCTTTTTTCATCATTCTTTTTATATTATGGAGTACCCAAAAATGTATTTATGTTGGATTCATTCTGAATCCAAATGAATCCATCTTCCCCAGAATAATGAGTCCCAGGGAAATCATAGACATCTTTGCATTTTCATGAATTTGACATGGCTTAGGCCCAGAGAAGACATTGGTTCTAACAGAATTTATAAACTTTGCCTATGAACATGCTCTTCTAGAGCCATGTCTTCATGGATAGGCAGCAGCTACAAAAGTAGCAATCAACTCAGAAATCGACCAAATTTAATGCTTTTTCACATGCATTGGTGTACACTGTAAACAGAATAGGGATCAATGGTTTAACAATTGAAAATCAAATAGAGCTTAACGTGCAACTGTAAAATCAATATGGGATCTTTTATTAGAAACTAAATATTGACATGTTTCATCAAGCTCGTTTGTGTTGGATCATGGCATTTAGAAATCAAAGTTATCCCTTCTAAACAGATATTGAAGGAAAAAAAAGGAACTCCTAGATCCCCTCAATAACACCTTCCTCCAAACCATTTCCGACTCGCATGTCCTGGACTGCACAAGCAAAGAGACTTGCAAATTTTTCATAGATACTTGCAAATGAAATGGATATTGACCACCATAAAGACGGATAACGGATGAACTAGAGTAATTCTAAATTGCCAAAATGGCCATGCTGAGCAACCAAACATTGCAAATACTAGCATTTAATGACTTCAAAGTGATTCAATATAGTTATGTTGGTCAAATTGTAATTTATAGAGTATTTCATACAGGGAAGATAGAGCAGTTTGCATAAAACGTGAGATTCAGGATATGCACTCTGTTTCAAAGGTAATGAAGCAATCAGGCTGTAAGACCATGGAGCAACTAGGATATATAATTGCTATTTAATTCTTAAAGAGAAGATATGATTGTAAACAAATCTATCTGTTATTATAGAATCAACAATTGCAGATGGAGGAGCATGCCCTCTATTCAGAGCAATAGCAGTAACAATTATACATTTAAGAATTATTATTAGAAACATGATTTTAGGTAAGTAAACAATAATAACAAATAATTGAGTTTATAAAGTTACGTTTTAGGTGAGCCTTTTTTAGAGCATCCATGAAGATAGAGTAAAGATCCCTATTTGATTGGCTGGATTCCACTCATTGAGATAAACAGAGAAATGAGAGAAATTTATCTGTAATGTAACCAATACACTATGTGCTTTGTTGAGGATATTGAGTACTTCTTGAAACCACCAATTTCACTCCAAAATTGTTTCTCTGATATCATTCCTCACTGTCCTGCTATTAATTAGTTAACACAAGCAGACATGAGAATATATGCTTATGAAGGAATATTTAATCAATAAGCCACAATGGCATCATAGATTATGTATGTGGCCTTACACATGCAAACAAGACTTAATAAACCAGAAAATAAAAATCCATAACATAAACAACATTAATTCATCACAATTCACAGATACATTCATGAAGATTTACCTAGCTGGAAATTTTCCACCAAGTGGCCATAGGAGAAGGATGTTCCACTAAACCATAGTCTCGCTACTACACCAATTCCCTTTGCAACAGAAGCCAACTTCAAGCTGAGGCTACGAATCCACAAGAGTGAACTTTTACAATTTGCAGAGACATTCATGAAGATTTACCTAGTTGGAAATTGTCCACCAAGTGGCCATAGAAGAAGGATGTTCCACTAAACCATAGTGTCCCTACTGCACCAATTCCCTTTGCAACAGAAGCCAGCTCCAAGCTGAGGCTACAAATCCATAAGAGTGAACTTTTATTGTGGCTAGCTATAATTCTCTTCTCGCAATCCAATTCCTAGGTTCATAGATAATAGTTACAACTACAATGGTCCCAATCCATGGCCCTTTTTCCCTGTCGGCTTGTAAAACCTAATGAATGGAATCACCTTTTTTTTCTCAGTAGTCCCTCAAACTATTCTTCTCTCCAAATTTTGACACAAACTGGAAAGGAAATCTGTACAGAATTCCTATTATTGTAATTTATGGAAGATTTCTACAAATATATACGAATATGTATTGAATAATGAAGAATTGATAGGATGATAAGAATGATGATTACAATGAGACTTGTGATAGTATACTTATATGCATTGTCTAGATGTAGCTACATCATTTCCAGTGATCATGGGAAACCATTCTTCATACTTGTCATGTAATTTATGGGGATATCCCTGAATGGCACTCATGTCAAGGGGGCTTGTAGACACTAGTGAGCCATTGTGGCTGAGAAAGAAAGGGCTATTGAAGCGGGCTTTTCTTGTGCGAGATCCTTGAGTTACAGGAGTCTTCAAGATAGCCTTCCTTTTAGGAGGAAGGAATGTTTTGCTAGGCCTGCTACCAGAAGATCCTCAATGGAATAAGACTTAGGAGTTGCCAGATGAGAAATTAGTCATCCTATTAAGAAGTTTCCTATTTCTGGTGCTTGGTATCTTCCATTATTAATGTAGAGCCTTTTAGTTTTGAGGCGTAGCAGGTGAGGGAGTATGGTAGGATACCATGGCAAAGGACTACAAATTCATCCTAAAGAATGATGTCGGTTAGATGGTATTGAGACTAGTAGAGAAGCCAATGATTGATTCCAAGTGGTGATTGACTACACTAAACCTAACCTTAGGTCCCTGCTAATGCTATTTAAAGAGGTCCCCACCCTCCATTTCACTCATACAATTCATTGAGGAATTTGGAATTTTTGAGTTGAGCCTTGGGTTGATTTGGAGTGTTTTTTGAACTCTTGAAGGGTTGTTTTGAAGAATTTTTTGGGCTGATTTGCAGAGTTTTTGAGCTGAGTTTCTTGGGCTGATTTGGACCTGATTGTAGGGTTTATTTTTGAATTTCCTGGGCTAGTTTGGAGGTGATTCAAGGGTTGATTTTCATAATTTCTTGGACTGTTATGAAGATGTTTTTCGTGCTGTTAGGAGGTGTTAGTTACTATATAGTCATGTTGAAGATGTAGATGATGAGAATTCAGATGATTCTCTCCTATTATTAGATTGTAGAGTCTAGATTATATACTATATTTAATATTTATTAATTAATACTATTTTATTTTTGGACTCTAGAGGCCATTCAAAGCCTCTTTGTTGTTGTATTCTGGTCCAGATTGGATTACACTTAGTGTTATATTGGATATATGCACCTTTGCTATATACTTGAAAAACTTTGCATATTTGTACATAATGGTTTGGATTCACATGGATGCTTATTAGATGCTACCATCATTAAATCATTATTACATGCATTCATGTAAGGAGGAGAGCTTCACAATTTTGTCTCTTCCCACTGTAATTAAAAATATCATATATAGAATTTGATTGGGATTGTAAATAGAATATAGAGGGTGTGCATAACGCTAGGAGACTACAATGATAGGATATTTTTATCAGTGCCCTTCCCACACTCTACAATTTTGAGACCGACATGAAATGATGAACCTTTATTCGCTGATGAAGAAACCTTTAATTTGTCTTTTAAGCAACGTGTGACCATGAGGCCCTGCTGTAGGATGAAGAGATACCCTTCCTAATTCTTCTCGTGCTATAAGAGGTTCATATTTGCTGAAATAGGAATTCATGTAACAGATGATGAATTTCTCCACTGTTGGACTGCTCTTACATTACAAGTATTCAATGATTGTTTTGAAGAGAGTTCCACTGAGTATTGATTTAAAGTCTACTTCTCATACTCAACAGATCTTCTTTAGGTGACATGACACATATGTAATCTTTATCAATCTAGTGGTGGGCTTGGCTGGGACTTCAAGTATGCATATAATCCACCTACAATTAATCCAATTCCATACATATTCTGGAAGAATTTGGCAATTTGAGCACTGATTCAAGTGTTGTTCTTCAACTTTGACCAAGTCCATAGAAATTATACGACTCAAACAAACCTCAATATTGCCAGATCCAAATAGGAGCTAGTTGCCTATAGGAAGGCCTTGAATGCCCTACAAAACTAGAACAATCCCTAGGAGACTACAATAATAGGATATTTTTTATCAGTACCCTTCCCACACTCCACAATTTTGAGACCGATATGAAATGATGAACCTTTATTTTCTGATGAAGAAACCTTTACTCTGTCTTTTAAGCAACATGTGACCATGAGGCCCTGCTGTAGGATGAAGAGATACCCTTCCTAATTCTTCTCATGCTGTAAGAGGTTCATACTTGCTGAAATAGGAATTCATGTAATAGATGATGAATTTCTCCACTGTTGGACTGCTCTTATATTACAAGTATTCAATGATTGTTTTGAAGAGAGTTCCACGGAGTATTGATTTAAAGTCTACTTCTCATACTTAACAGAACTTCTTTAGCTGACATGACACATATGTAATCTTTATCAATATAGTGGTAGGCTTGGCTAGGACTTCAAGTATGCATATAATCCACCTACAGTTAATCCAATTCCATGCATATTCTGGAAGAATTTGGCAATTTGAGCACTGATTCAAGTGTTGTTCTTCAACTTTGACCAAGTCCACAGAAATTATACGACTCAAACAAATAGGAGCTAGTTGCCTATAGGAAGGCCTTGAATGCCCTACAAAACTAGAACAGTCCCTAGGAGACTACAATGATAGGATATTTTTTATCAGTGCCCTTCCCACACTCTACAATTCAATTTCTTGCAAAACTCAGATCTTGGTCTAGTCTCAAATTTGGTTGTATCTATCCATATTAATTCAGATATCATTTTTGGACTATTTTTTTCTTAATCATCATACAAAACCCCATAAATCTCATGAATGCATATAAAGGTAAGGTAAAATTTGATATGTTGTCAATATTATTTTTGTGAGGAGAATCTAGAAGAATACATTAAAAAAACAAAAAAAGTGTGAGATGCAATTCTAAACTTTTTTAAAGCAGGAAATTATAGTATGTTCACCCTTTCACCAATGGTTTCCAGATGTTTCATGATAACCACACTATCTTTCCTCGCACATCCGGTTTTTCTAGTAGGCTTTTGCTCTGCATCTCGCGGGTCTAATGTTAACAATGCAGATCTGCAGTCTTGCCATTTTCAAATTAGGATTTGAATATGGGGAGTTATGAGGTTTGTGAGCAATATGATTCAACCTAGATCATTCAAATTGAAATCTGAGCAATAGAAATAGCAATTCGATCATTTCTTAGTTGGCAAAATACCGATGAGCGTCACTGCAAATGGATCAATTTGATTATACTCCTCAGGAAATGGCGATATTTTCTTAGATGAGTGAGAATTGGGAAGCTCATGGCTAGCAGGCTATGGCTATATGAAGCCTAACAAAGCGATACACCATACATCTTGTTTCATTTTATTCTATTTGGCACTACTACATATACAAGCAGTAATTTCTAGAGGAACCTAGTTGTGCCAGAGTCTAGTTGTCCTCTGCCACCAGCGCAAAGACTTCAATGTGAACTTAACCAGAAACTATAAATGTCCTATTTCATTTGATTTTCTTGAAATATAACTACCTCTATGGATATGACTGTAAAAATCAGCCTTGGAGCAAGTTGTGCTTTGTGTAAAAAGTTGCATAAAGTATTCAACCCTTGCCCCCAATAGACGGAATTGAAAAAAGTTACCAAACTTGTCTTAATGCAACCAAAACTTCTCTAAGTTACCAAACTTGTCTTAATGCAGCCAAAAATTCTCTAAGTTACCAAACTTGTCTTAATGAAGTTAGAACTGTATCTATGCGAAGTTTTTTTTACTGAAGTTACTCTAGTTCTAGCTTTAGCCTTTCCCTAAACTTTGAAGTTCTTGAAAATTTTGAAGTAAGCCACAGTCAACTACCATTCCAAAAGTATATTACAAGGTTGAGCCTTATTCACCTACCGTTCACAGTGATATTAACTGTTATAACAAAGCCTTTCTCAATAATGCCAATTTTACTTTGTAGTGTACTTTTCCTTGATTATACTCCTCAAGGAATCGCAATCTTTGCTTAGATGAGTGAGAATTGGGAAAAATGGCAATATTTGCTTAGATGAGTGAGAATTGGGAAAAATGGCGATCTTTAATAATTTGGTTTAGCAACGTGACATGTGCAGGAAAAATGCAAAACCTAGTGTGTCTCTTTGAGATGTGAAAAGTGCAGAATTCGCAGTATCTATGCTCTGTCTGGTTGCAAGTTCTGAAGGCGCGCGATGGGGCCTCCGTGCTTGGTCGAGGCCTCAGTTTGAATTTTGGCACATACCGTGGTGCGACATGACCCTGAATCGTCCAGACGGGAGGATCTGTCAGACAGATACAATCCGAGTTAATGTGGAAGGGTGGAAGGGTGGCAGAGGAATGCAGAGTTGGCAAAAGTGGTGAAGGGTGGCAGAGGGAATTCCCGATTGCCGAAGTCGGAAGTTTTTCCGGGTAGCACCAGAAACCAGGCCATTCCTCGACCTAGTTAGACTACTCCATTGTTTATTAGTTGTAGAGCAATATTCTCGGGGAGAAGAGGAGGAGCAGAACGATGGAGAACATGCATCGCTTAATGGCCTCGTGTTCAACTACTTCTCAGGTAGATAGCTTTGAGAGGTTCGATCAGCAAGCACTTCTCCAAATTCATGACTCAAGCCATCAGCGGTTGGCGACCTCAGTTCAAACATGTTTGTCCTCCACGGATCCCGTTGGCAGCAGCGCCGCAGCTTCTCTGGTTTCACTGGAAAGATTGTAACTCATTTCTTTAACTGAGTTGCAGGTTGGGCAAGTCGACTATGGCCGCATTCTCTACGGTACTCTTTGTGCTGAGTGTTTCACGATGAGTGCTATCATGACCATACTTGAAGACAATAATGGCTTTGCCGCCAAGTTGGCAATCTACAATGTGGCTCATTCGCAAAAGAACGTTGAGATTCTTTACCCCAAAGGAGCCAAGGTGGCCATCAGGGATCCCTACTTTAATCGCATCAATGACAGTAGCCTCGCAATCCGTGTTGACAATCTTGCCAACCTTGAGATGCTCGAAAATCAGGAGGAGCAGGCAAAGATCCTATTGGATGTCAATGTGGAGGAGATGAGGCAGAAGGGCAACGACTGCTTTAGAGACAAACACTGGGACGTAGCGGCCAAACATTATACGAAATGCATCGACGCCGCTCTGCTTCAGCTCAAGAAGACGACATCTAACGACAATAGGACTGTCAACAACTACCTACTACTCGCCTATTCCAATCGGGCAGAGACAAGGCTTCAGTTGAAAGAATCTGAGCTCACGTTGGAGGATTTCGACCGTGCCCTTCGAATCGATTCCAAGAATCTAAATGCCCTCTACATGAAAGGACGCACTCTGTTTAGTCTGAGGAAGTATGCGGCCACATGCTGCTATTTGTAAAAAGCTCACAAGGGCAGCCCTACCATTATCGAAATACAAGACGCACTTTGCCAAGCCAAGTCTCTGTACTCCCAAGCCGGAATGGCAATTATGTCATCTCGGACTACATGCTCGAACACGCATCTTCTCCCCGTGAAGTGATCGATTTTATTGGCCCGATAGAGATAAAGATGACCAAAGACGACCACGGTCGGGGACTTTACGCCAACCGAGAAATAAACACCGGGCAGCGTTTGCTGGTAAGCAACGCTATTGCAGTTTCTTATGAAGACGATGACTCCGTCGGGATCAATTCGGCAGACCGGCCAAACACTATTAAAGGAAATCTTGTTGCCACCATCGTCAGTGCTGCTAGGAAATCGCAGAGATTTCTCCACCAGCTTTATAGTTTACACGACTACTCTAAGCCTAGTAGCATGGATGTTCCAGCCATTGATCTGTTTAAGACAGAAGGCCAAATGTCTCCCAGCGAAGTAGCAGGAAAAGAAAAATTGAAGGTAGGTAATAACCATATACGCGATATCATAAGTCAGAATTCATTCGGTGGAGTCGAACATAAATTCGCTGCAAATTCAAACATATATGAAGGCAGACTCATCCAACGAGGCAAGAATTTTGTCGGACTCTGGCTGCTGCCATCCTTCATCAACCATTCGTGCCTACCAAACTCAAGTAGGCTGGAAGTGGGAAGCACTATGTTTATTCATGCTTCCAAGCCCATCAAGCGAGGAGAATAAATCACCATTTCCTATTTTGATACCCTCATCCCATTGCCGTAGCGCCAAACCATGTGCGAAAGCTGAGGTTTCAAGTGCAATTGTAGGAGATGTGTTCTCGAGCTCTCTCTGAAGGCAGACCTAGAGCCTATAACCGTGTGGTTCAAGGAAATGCATGACAAAGCATTGGAAGAAACCAATGTTTCAAGGTCCCCTAAACGTTTTGATGGCGGATGTTCCGACATGTGCAGAATTTGCAAACCGTTTTGTAGAGGCAGAGGAGATTATCAGGAATTTCACCTTGTTAAAAACGGAAGAAGAGAGAAATTGGATTAGTGCGTCATTTGTGTCTACATATCTTGCTAAAACACAATCCAACAGCTTCTTCCTCCCAAGGTTGATGGTGTTAGAAATATTTGGCGAATTTAATTTTCGTTTTCGGGGAGGGGAGAGGCAGAGAGTGGAGACTTTCGCGAAGTTATTTTCGCCAAATTAGGTTCGCAAACCGCAAAGTAGATTTCGCAGAGCTACCTTCTTGAACCGCGAGGCTAATTTCCCAGACTTGGATTTCACGCACCTCAGAACTATTCCAGAGACTTAATAAATACTCACAGAAAAAATAACAACATAGGTTTGGAGCAACACACTAAAACTTAGTATTCATTTCTTAAACATGAAAATACATCTACATGAGACTAGCTCATTTACAAAGTAAAATAAAATTTCACTGAGATTTAAACTTAGGTGGAGTAACATACAGTAAAACAGAGTAAATGTTGTTTTCACGTGCCCACCAAAAATTGCTCCACTATTTTCTCCACATAGACTTGCGCTATTTTCTTACTTCTTACTCTCTAACCTCTCTACACAGTGTAACCACTTACAAAATGACTTCTACATTCATATATAACTCAACATACAATTTTACATTTAATTCATGTGAAATTAATTTTGATGTTGTTGTTGAGTGTGATCAGGTGTTTCTGGAATGTGGGCAAGGTTTTTGAATTAATGCTTGCCCATATCTGTTTACCTAAGTAAATAAATTCTTTAAATGCCTTTGCTGGTTTCTAAATGGTTCACGTCTGACTTCAGACCTTCTATCTTCACGCTAAAACACAACCTGCAAAAATGTCTTCAAATAAAGACGCAACCTGCAAAAGTGTCTGACATGTATGGCTGCAAAAGTGTCTGAAATGTGTAGTTGTCTGCAAAAATGTCTTCTAACAGAGAGACATCCTGCAAAAGTTTCTGACATGTATGGCTGCAAAAGTGTCTAACATCTGTAGCTGTTGTTGGGCTGTTTATTGTGGTGGTTGGGATTATTATTTCCAACACTCCCCCTTAATCACAACTGCTGCCATTGACAATTCCCAAACAGTTCCTGAGATAAACAAAATTTTCTCCTGCCAATGGCTTTGAGAAAATATCAGCAAGTTATTCCAGTGACCTGCAGTGCTGCAACACAATTTCATCATTGTTAAGCAACTCTCTAATAAAATGATATTTAGCATCAATATGCTTGGTCCTTTTGTGGAAGACAGAATTCATTGGCAATGCAATTGTTGAAGTGTTGTCATAGAAAATAGTTGTCGCACCCTCTTGGTCATGACGAAAATCCCTCAACATCCTTCTCATCCAAACCGCCTGACACGCTGCTACTATTGCTGTGACATATTCATCTTCCGTTGTTGACAGTGACACTATTGGCTGCTTCTTGGAGACCATGAAATGGCTCTGAAACTCAAATGAAAAACATATTCTAACGTGCTCTTTCTGTCATCGACACTGCTTGCCCAATCACTGTCAGTGTAACCAACCAGCCTGAAATCACTGGTTGCTATGTACAAAATGCCATACTGTTTTGTCCCATTGACATACCTCAGAATCATTTTCATTGCTTGCCAATGTGTCTCATTGGGTGTCTCCATGAACCTTGACACCAAACTTACTGCATACATTATATCTGGCATAGTGGC
>APFE030091099.1:0-36008 GCA_000404065.3 Pinus taeda
GTGAGGAGATGTTCAAGAACTCCATCTCTTCCTGGATGTATCTGTGTAGGCAGCCGCGATATTTGAGTACCAAATGCAGCTCAGAATCTTTGATACCCAACTATGTGCGAAGGGTATGAAAAATGTTTGTGAATTCTGGCACATCTTGGTCCCATCCCTGCCGCAACATGGTCCATTTGATGTATTTGTCCTCATAGCTTTTGACAGGGTACTACTGCTCCTTGATGGCATCTCGGAATGAATCCCAAGTGGGTGCGGCTGAAAATAGTGAGCCTGTGCTTTCAGCCTTCTGCTCGCAGTAGGTTTCCCACCAGTCCTTGACGTGGGGGGCTGCTTTGAGAAGAGCGAAAACAATCTTTTCCCGACTTAAAAATTCATGAACAGAAAAATAACCCTCTAGTAGATTTAACCATTTATCTACCGCATCTGCGTCTATTTTACCCTCGAAGATGGGGATTTCAAAATTCACTTGTACCTTAAACGGTGTGGAGTTTCCAGAGTAGCTATTGGAAGCCGATGCGTCACCTCTGGGTAGCCGTTGAAGGATCTGCGCAAAGTTATCCATCATCGCGTTCCTTTGCCGCTCGAGGGCTTCTTCGAGCAAGATTTTGATAGGATCTCCTGCCCCCTCATCTTTCTTCTCAGCCGCCATGGGAGGCCGTCGGGATTTGCGAGGCTGGTCTTGCAAATGTTCGACCAGTTCAAGCCCTAACTCCTTATATCCCGACCTCGTTCGGGACATGCAAAGAAAAACAGAGAAAAAGCAGACCGCTCTGATACCACTGATCCGGATTTAAACAGGAACGCAATAGATTACAGAGATAACCATAAATACAGAGATGGGATAACCATAAATAGAGAGATGCAGCGGAAATAATACTTCATTTCATTAATGGAAAATACTGAAATATTCTTACAACTAGAATTGGAAATAAACTAGCTAGCGCGTTGTAGCTTATCTCTGAGAAGAGATGTGCGGCTACATGCCTCTGAACTATTTCGAACTGTGTTACAATGAGGCTCAAAGGCCTATTTATTGTTGAGAAACAATGGAAAACCCTTCACATTCCAAAACCTAACCCTAAAAGATGAAACGCCAAATTGTGGGCCCCGTTTTGGGTAAATTGGTACATCAATTTCCTGGGGTCGTAACTTTGGCATACGATCTCTATTTGACGCGTATGATAGCTCGTTAGAAAGATCTATCCAAGAACTACCACTTGGGAAGGTCAACATCGGTCCATGGACCCATGTTGCCCCAGATTTCCCAAAAAACATCGTTTAGGGCCTCAAAACGGCTCCGGAGTTCAGGACCCGAAAAAACTACTAAAAATAGTAAATTGTGCTACAATTACGGAAACTGAAAGAGACAGTTGCGGGGGTCCAAATGGGATAGGTGGGTGGCCACCAACATCCACCTGGATCAAATGTTGCTTCCCTTGCTTCATCAAAATTCACTCCATGACTCTTTAATAAAGTTTCTAACTCTACCCCCAAAAGGTTGAGTGTTAATCCTTTGCTTCATATGGTGTGTTTATGACACTTCAGTCCCAACGTTTGAACTAATGGTCAAACCTTATCTTTCAAGGCACATCTGGTCCAAGTGCTAAACCTAGCCTCTAATACTACTCTGTAACCACCTCCCTTCCAACAAATTAAAGTTTCATGGGCTGAGGAAGGTGTTACTTATTGTTAACCTGATCCCAAGATTTGTAATGAGAATTAGTTTAGAAATGTCTCTTATTCCCACAAATTTGTAGAATTAACTTCTAATACCACCATTGCATGCATCTTATCGAGAGATTTCTAACGATACCAATTTTACCTTGATTAATTTTCCATAGCAAGAGTTGCACTAGATTCAAGATCAAACTATTGGAAGAGGCCATGTGAACTTTATAACCATGTGGTGCCTGTGTGGCCTTCATGTAGAACTAATGGGTCAACTTGGTGGGTTTGATCATCAAGCCCATGTCTTACCACTATGGTTTATCACTTTCTATGATGTTCGACATCAACAAGGAGAAGGGAGATTTGCAGCGAGTATTAAAGGTGGCCTCAAGGTTCCACATTGGAACTTTGATCGGGTTATACATGTCTCCACTGATCCCCTTAGGGTGTTGTAGTGTACAAATATCTCAGCAGTGGGCAGATGACAACGTTCCCAACACTCCTAGTTCTACTTGTACAACACTGTTGGGCTTTAGGCTTCTCACTCACAATAAAAATATTTGGCCAAGTGTATCGACCATGACCTTACCTCAGATTTGATCACTAGGCTTGATGGATGATGTTCGGTGTCCATACACACATCACCGTTCCACTAGGGTGTCGTTTCACCAACACCCACTTGGTGTCGGATCTACTAGCATGTTAATGAAGTTATGGTCTCCTACTTCCTCCCGACCTTGAAAACATAACATATATGAACTAAAAAGAAACCTAGGCTAGGTTCATAAAGTATAACTATGACTGCTTTGCGCCCACCCTCTAGTGGTTTCAAGTAGACTCATGGCCCAATTCTTGATACCTGAATTCTTAGTTTTGAAAGAATAGCTAGTGAAGCGATTGGTTAAACTAAGTATACCGATAAATCTAGAAGTGAATTGACTAAAAATGAACACATAATTGTGCATTCACCATGCACATAATAATGAATATCATATTCTAGGCACAATTTAAAATTCAACTGCATTCATGACATCATTCTAATCATGAACATACAACGAACCTCAAAACTCAAACATTCATTTACATTTACAAACACGTAAGATCTTGCACCATTCACAACGTAACAAGATTCATTACAGTCTATAAGAAAATAGACATAAGCAATGTACACTTATTTGTGTGTTTAATGATGACTGAAAAATGAAGGAAGGACTTCAACTCTCCAGCTAATTGTAAGCTAGCCACATTGCAATCTTTCTTGCAACCGATTACCCTGAGCTAGATCCAAAGTTTGAGGGGATGCATATTAAGGGAAATTCAAACTTGAGGCTTAATCACATAACCAAGAGAAGGAGTCCACTCTCTAAGTAGTTTATCAACTACTCTCTAATAGTTAGAACCAAAGTGACTCACTTACTCTGTGGGTTAAAACATAGGGCTTCACCCAATATCAAATGGGTTATGCCTTAGTTCTAGGAGGTGAAATCACTTCTTTTGTGGTTTATCATCCGCCTATGCATGGAAAGCACCATAGGGATCTGTAGTCCACTATCCAAGTGGTTTATCAGCCTCACTGAAAGTGCCAAAGTGACTCATATTTCCTTATCTTAGCGAACCATCAGCCAAGCAACAAGTACCAGGTGACTTGTCAACCTCACAATAAGCACCACAGTGATCTAGTTTTCCATTGAGTTCTCACTAATTCTCCAGGCTTAAACACATGATTCATTGGCCTCTACATGATCATAGGGAATTTTTTCCCAATTCATAGAGCAGAGGTTCAGTCACGCCTAACTTGTGCCTGCTACCCTCTCACCAACAACTTCAAATAGAGTTCATCTCCAGTGTCTTCCCCCAAATCTCCCTTGGTTTGTGGTCTCTCGGCTCTACATGCTCTCTATGCAACAAGTTTCTACACCAATCATTCTATGATTTTTCCACACTTTGATTACACTTCTCCTTTTCTCACTCTTTTACTATTCTTTCTAGTATCGTGTCTCTTCGTCTAATCATATATTGTTTTCCTTCGAGGATATTGTCTTGTTTTGGCCACATTCCACGAGCAAGAGGGATAGTGGGGGTGGTTCCATTTGCCTAGTTTGTTGACTCAACACTTCATTGCCTATCAACACAGGCTAGTCATTGCTTAAAGTGGTATTCAAGGTCATTTATTGAGATCGGTATGGCCTGCTTACAACATGCCATAAGCAACCAAACAAACACACAATAGACACTTCATTAGACATGCAACCGCCTTCCACAAGCCTTCTCCTTAAAACTTTGGCTCTAAATGTCCCACCCTTCTACTAATCATCAATTTATTTTCACATAATTACATAGCTTCAAAATTTACATAATTATATCCACATATACTTATTACAAGAAAGAAAACTACTCCATCTCCTTCCTTCATCGTTCATCATGTCTTCCTCCCCTAAAAAAATGATAAATTACATAAATATCAACGCAACATTTACCCTACAATCCACTCAAGCTGCTCGCACAAATAACAAATTACATAAGTACCACAAAATTTTAGAGTCCATTACCGTGCCCTTTAATTACAAATTGAAAGATAAAAAACTACTCTGAAAATCGGAAAAACATTGAAAATAAAATCCTAGTGTGAAAATATATATTCATTAGACATTTTGACATCAAAGTTAAGATAAACCTCAAAATATTTATTTGTTACCTTCCTGGCATCATCACGGGGTGGAGGTGTATGACGAAGATGGAAGTACCAGAATGAGGGAAGAGGTACTTTTTAATTTAAATAATAATTAAAATCTTCACTTTTTTCGGTTAGACGAAGATGCCATAAGACAGTTAAATGGGCCCAAAGAAAATTTGAGCGTCCTTCATAATGTGTGGTGTAGGGTCCGAAAGGAATGTATCTGGATTGGCTCATGTATGGCACCTAACTAACGATACAGACAAAACAAATAATTAAAAAACCTCGCTTTTTGGCCATAGAAGAAATACTTAATGAGGCCAGGAGGAAATTTGAATCTCTATCTCTCATAAAGTGTGATGTAGGGTCCGAATTAATTCATCTGGATTAGATTGTCTTCCCATGTACATAGCGATTACAAGCACAGAGAATGACCCTTGTCCTATCTACTTCGGCTGCACGAAACAAATCTTCCATGTATGATTTTTATTCCATTCATCTAAAGCCACTTCTTCACTTATAAGGGTTTTTTTGGAAATAAAATGCTCCTCTGGATTGGGTTGGTCGGCGACTTCAACCGTCCAGAATTTGTAGGTCATTACACAGTTGAATTTGACAAGACCTTTAAAGATGAATTTTTGGGCCAACGTCTTAAATTTGTCTGAGAGATATGAGGTATAAGATAATCTAAAGGTACATGTTAATTATGGGGCAGATTTCACCAGAGGTCAAAATCTGTAGCAAATTTATCATGCATTACGGTAGTACTAAATCCTTAAAGCACGGGAAGAATCGATTATGTGCACAGCGGAGTGAGATGAATCTGAAGCAAAGTCCCGTTAAGTTTGGATTTGCATGTGAAGCAAGGCAACCATATCTGTAGGTCCTGTTGTGTATTTTGGAAGGATTTGCAATTTGGAAATCGCCATTAGCTGGCTCAATTCTCTGTATTTTGGGTAGTTATTGATAATAATTTCACTTTCTCTAGAATTATGACAGAGGGGTGGAGTTAATCTCATTGCTGATATGGTAGTTTTGAACAACCGTGACTTGTGGCTATCCATTTTTTTAATAGTGATTGTCGGGCGTTATGCCGGTAAAGTACTCTCACCCACATGGTAACACTCTTCGACGCCCAAAAAAGATGAGTTGGCCCCAACATTAATGCCCAACTCCTACATAGTTTATTCATTTAGCAATTCCCAATTTTTTATATAAGAAAGGGCAAGGTGTTCATACAGATTCGTGCACACGAGCTGAGTTCAACACACGTTTGACAATCTTATGTGTAGTCGACTGGTATTAGTTATAATTTATAGGAATTAGCCTAGCAGCTTGTTATTATAATTTACCATATTTTGTTCTGCAACTAGTATACTCCATCTCATAAGCTCAACAGAGTCTTCTCTTGCTCAACATGTTGTTGGCAGAATCAACTCAGCAAAGATCTTGTATAGCAGCCAATTAGTGATATTCCCATCGTTGTAATCTGCAGATTGCAACATTCTTGGCTCGCTTCTGTAACCAAAATGTCTGGCTATCGATGTGTACTGTCATTGCTTAGTTTCTTTGGAATGTTTTGCGCTCGTTCTTCAGCAGGCAAGTCATTCGAGATTCTCGAAAATTTGGCAGTGGCTGTCCTTGGTCAGCCTGCGGTTGTATCTGGTTCTAAAGATACACAAGAATCTGCAACGAAATATGTGGAGGAACCTGAACGGGTAGTTGAAGCGGTTGAAAGGTAAATGGTCTCCGTCATACAATGCATAATTCAGTTAATATGGTACTTGAGATAGATGTCGAATTGCTGACATTTGTCTCCTTCATGAAAGTAGATTAGATATCGTCCACAAGTAAGGCTTGTGTCTAACCCCTGCCTTGTGAGATATTTTTTAATCTCTGGGATTTTTTTTGAATGAGTAGATTAGATATCGTCCACAAGTACGGCTTTATAGAATTTTTCAGTGTTGAAAGGCCCAGTTTTCTGCAATGGCATTCTATTCACCAGGGCTGAACTTTATGTGAAGATGGAACTATTTTAACCACGGTAGGGATTGGATATGTCGAAGTGTGCTTAATTATTGAGCTAGTAGTCTTACTGCATGGTATTCTTAGTACATAATACTCAATATTGGCAACAAATAACCAGCTTGCTCATGAGCCATAAATACACGGGGTTGTATATCCAGCAGTGAGATCACTCGCCTTCCAAAATCCAACTGTCGAGAAGCCCGGACATTTATGACCCTAGCTGGTTATTTTCCGCCCTTAATATTCAGCGAAATGATATTTTAGACCTGATTGGCCGCAAAAGCAAATTGTCTCCACTAGGTTCTAGAGAACTTTGAATACATTTCCGTCAGGGCTGTACAGTACCTTGCATCTCTATAATGTGCGTTTAGGGATTTTAAGGTGTTATGGGCTTGGGCTTAATTAATGGAATATATGGTGGGAGCATTAACGGTTAATTGATGGAATGTATCGCAGGAGCATTAACAATTCGAGGAGGGAGCTAAGTTATTTGTCTTGCGGAACGGGGAACCCCATCGACGACTGCTGGCGCTGCAATCCAGATTGGGAAAACGATCGAAAGAGGCTCGCAGATTGCGCCATTGGGTTTGGCAGGAATGCCATTGGAGGGAGGAATGGGAGGATTTATGTTGTCACAGATTCCAATGACTACGATGCAGTCAATCCCCGGCCGGGTACCCTGCGCCACGCTGTGATTCAGACTGAGCCTCTGTGGATAATTTTTCAAAGAGACATGGTCATCCAGCTCAAAGAAGAGCTTATCATGAACAGTTACAAGACAATCGACGGGAGAGGTGTAAATGTCCACATTGCCAACGGTGCCTGCATTACGGTACAATACGTTCACCACATTATCATTCACGGGATTCACATCCATGACTGCAAGCCTGCAGGAAATGCCATGGTGAGGGATTCCCCGGGACATTACGGGTGGAGAACGAGAAGTGATGGAGATGGAGTCTCCATCTTTGGGGGAAGCAATATCTGGGTAGATCATTGCTCCTTGTCAAACTGTGCAGATGGACTCATCGATGCGATCCTGGGGTCGACTGCAATAACAATTTCAAACAACTTTATGACGCACCATGATAAGGTTTGAATCTCAATTCTGGCTTTGCAACATCAAAAGTTCAAAATTTCTTATTCATGTTCATCCCATTCGTCTCATTGTGATATATAAATTGTCGCAGGTCATGCTCCTCGGCCACAGCGACGAATATGTGCAGGACGTTAACATGCAAGTAACGGTTGCCTTCAACCATTTCGGGGAAGGGCTTGTGCAACGCATACCCAGGTATCTGAACCGATCTGATTTCAGATTTTTCGTTTTGTGTTTTATTTGTTAACAATCAAGCAAGGCTTAAAGGTCAAAAGTTTATCTGTAAAACAATATTTAATGCTGAAATGCAGATGCCGACATGGCTACTTCCACGTGGTGAACAACGATTACACACACTGGGAAATGTACGCAATCGGTGGAAGCGCTAACCCAACAATCAACAGCCAAGGCAATCGATTCCTCGCACCTGTCAATCGCTTCTCCAAGGAGGTAAGCTTTGCTTCTTCAATTCTGCTCAATCTATTAGTAGATGGAATTGATGAATATGAATGGTCGGACAGGTGACGAAGCACGAGGACGCACCGGAAAGCGCATGGCGGCAGTGGAATTGGAGGTCAGACGGAGACCTAATGTTGAACGGAGCGTTCTTTACTCAATCGGGCGCGGCCGCATCGTCGAGTTATGCGAAGGCTTCGAGTCTAGCAGCAAAGCCATCGTCTCTGGTTGGCTCCCTCACAGGGAACGCCGGTGTTCTGGCATGCCGAAAAGGCACCCGCTGTTAATCCCAACAACAGTGGACGCACACAGCCACTCTCAATCTCCCTGTCTGTAGCTTTTCGGTAGCAACTTCTCTTTCTGTAGCATATGTAGTGAGCACTCTTTCATGTGAGAGCATGTCACATAATTTGACGAAGCTCTTCCACTTTTCAAACTTTGACCTGAAGGAATATACCGCTCTCCTCTTTTATGTATGAGAGTTAATGCGCAGGCGTAGATGTGTTCTAGATTGTCGATTGCATAAGTAATGTGTATGTACAGTCATTTATATAAGTTTTCGATTCTATTTCGGTGTCCATGGGTATTTTCATACTATTTCTCATGGGTTATTTCTTCTTCTTTCTCTTTTACTGGTTAATTTTTCTTTATAGCACGAAAATATCATAATTTACTTGATTGTATTTTACTTAGTTGTCATTTACTTAGCTGTCAAACTAGTAATAAGACAGCTACAAGATATACTCAGACAGCTGCAACATATAACAGTTACCAGATATATTTGCTTATTAGACTTTACTTTCCAAAAAATGACCTTTTAACCCAACCTAGTCCGTTTTTAAGACATACTCCAAACCGTTTTAGAAAAAATATTCCAAACACAGGATCTAGGTTTAGGAGACATTTAGAATTATACTCTTCAAATATAAGAAAAAGATAAATATTTTTTTTTGTCAATATTAAAAAAAAAATTAATCATCAATATTAGGAAAGAAAATTGAAACTGAATTTCATAGATCAAAGATACTAATTTACTTTTTATATATACAGGATTTTTATAATAAGATAATTTGCTGAAAAATAAGTATTCTAATTTTATTATTATTTTTTAAAAGTAATAATATATGGAATCATAAATTTTCTATAAATTTAAATATTTCTAATTATTTTGAAATACTAAATTTATTATACATTTAAAAACCAAAAAACACAACTTGAACCAACATTATTGGCCCACAATTCCCAAGAAAAAACTCAAAATAATTAAATATGCTCTTTAAATTAATTAAACTTTTTCTAGACCAATCCATAAATACTGAACACTTATTTAAGAATACAGTACATGACATATTTCAAAATAAATGTTATAATTCTTCGTTTTATATTATATATTACATCTTAAGAACCAAAAAAGGAACGCACATCATTTTTTTGAAAACAAGCAGAATGCTTGTAATATAAATGAATATTTTTGCTAATAATTTATTTTTAATTTTATCAAAATAACATAACATGGGATGTTGTTAAAACTGGTTGAACGCATCTTCACGTGAAGTTAGCAAACTCGCAACCAAACTCATTTAATTCTGAAGGTATCTTGAAATTTGTTGATTAAGAGTGACAACTTTTTATGCATTCTAAGAGGAGATTGATTAATCAACCAGCATGTCTTCGGCACAAGTTTTAGATTAAAAAGGTGAAACTTATATGTGATAGCAGAACTGTTTTATAAAATTTCTTGAATCATTGATTGAGAAAATGAAATTCTTCCCAAACGAAATAAGGAAAATCTCATCAAAAATCATTTTTCCTGGGGACAGAAACCCATTTTTGGAAGATGCAAATATCGCAGGATTTATTTATTTATTTTGTTGAGTCCTTTTAAAATTAATATAATAATGACAGCTCAAATTTGCTTTAAATTGAATATTTAATATTGAAAAGACCATGGAATGGAGACTAACTTGTCATAAGGGTGGGGTTTAGAAACTTTACCATCTTACCAAAAAGAATATATCATTTAAAATAAATAATTATAAATTCAAATTAATTTATTTACTTTTAAAGTTTTTTTTAAATCTTTGTAAAATAAAAATAAATAGATGAACTAATTAGAAAAAGACAAATAGGTCTGGATGGCGAGGGTTTGGGAGCAAGAGCTCTGGCTGGAACCGGGACCAGACAGGTCGAGGGTTTGGGTTCCATCAACAAGCAACGACCGGTGAGCACTATACGAATCGTAGGGACTCGGAGGACAGCGACAGGAGGATAGGCAACTGGAGGTTAGATTCTGTGTAAGGCTGACATCTGGGAGACAAAGCGGTCTGAGAATAGGAAAAGCGTTTTTTGAAATAGTAAAAAAAAAAAAAAACATAGGATCCCTGTGCTGGCAGTGAAACCGATCAGCGATCAATCCTGAGAACCTTCACAGTAACCATGGTTAACCCTAACGAGCTCGTGGACCTAGACCCGGAAATGGAGGATATCCTGTCGGTTTGGGGGAAAGACCGTACAGCTTAGAATATTGAACGCTACTTCGGAGCACCAGAAACTTTCAGATCTGAAACCCTCACGCCAGAATCGCTCAAGATTAATCAATCTTTTCTTCAGTTGTCAAAGGAATTCGAAGGGAATGCTTTTTCTCATTAGTACTCCAAAGTTTCGCAGCAGACTAGCAAATCAGGCGAGGATGCGTTGCATGCAGGTCTTCGACAGTCGCGCCAAGGCATCAAATGGAAACCACTTTCTGTTGGGCCGTTTCTTTCTGGAGGTTTAGAGGACATAGTTAACTTTGGTTCAAGCTCTGGGCAGAGAAGCGAAAGGGGGTTTGGAAGGGTTTCAGCGGTTACAAGGGCATCCATTGCAAAAGATCAGGGCAGCCCAAAGGGGATCGGAGGACGACCAGAAGACGAGATTGGAGCTTCTCCTGAAATTCAAAAGGTCTCTACTGGAGAATCTTTGGGAACCCAGGTAATTAATCAATCCCCAGTCGAACCTTTCCTAGATTCCATAGGATTTTCGTTTCCAACGAGTTTCGAGCCTGGGCTCCCCCCATTAAATCCTAGTCTGGAAGAACAAGATAGGAACGAATTAAGCAAGGAGATAAGGGAGGAGGACGCCGGGAAAAAGAAAAAAGGGGAGAAGAGAAAAAAGCAAAGACCAATTTGTTCGTAGGACTTGGAAGGGAACCTGGTGCTAGGTATGGATGTGAGTATCGAAGAAGCCCTGGAGGTGGCAGATTGTACATTGGTTGGTAGGGAAAGAGGGAAAAAATTCACTTCTAATTTTATCAAAGCTTGGGGAGAACAGAATTGGCAGTCTGATCAAACTAAGCATTTCGAGGTCTCAACCCTTGCAAAGGGCTGGTTTATGGTGCGCTTTGAGAATAAAGAGGTGGTTGACTGGGTGGTTAGGAAGAATTGGGCATTTGGGAACATTCCTGTTCTTTTGAAAAATTGGAGTCCCCTGTTCGATGTTGTCCATGAAAAAACGGATGTCTTCCCGGTTTGGGTAAGAGCACCCGGTTTGCCTTCTTTCCTGTGTGTCGAATCAGTCTTTAAAGCGATAGGGAATAGATTGGGTACATTCGTGGAAGCAGATATGTCCTTCTTAGAAACCCGGAACAAGGCTATGGCACAAATTTTAGTCAGTCTAAACCCCAGCAGAGGACTCGCAAAAAAGATTAACCTACAATATAAAGATTACGTTTTCGAACAGATTTTGGATTATGAATATTTGCCATTTAGGCGCCATAGATGCCATGTTTATGGTCATTTGGCCAAGGAATGTCCCTTAGGCAGGCGAAGGCGGCGATTCCAGAGGTCATCTACCCAATGGGAGAAGGATTTTAGTCACAATCAATTTTTTCAGGGAAAGGAGGCCTCAACAGATGAGATAACTGAAGGAATGGAGACAGAGGTCCATTAGGAAGGGCAGATTCTGGAAGCAGCTCAACAAGTCCCCTTGTTCAGTGGTTTGGACAAAGATCCGGAGCTCAAATTCGACAGCTAAAGCGAAGACCGCTGGGGGGCCAGCACCTTCTCAAAAGCCCATCGAAATCGAAGGAGCAATGGGTATGTGCTTAGATCCAATCTCCCCCCCTATTCTTAATTCTGGAACAATTGAAGATAGTATGACCCCGAAGTCGCCTTGCAATATTTTCATCTCTGATGATAATGAAAGAATTGAAAAACATGAAGTAACCACTATGGAAACCGATATAGAAAACATCTCGGCTGCAATACCCTCCTTAGATCTGAATTGTGAAGGTGATTCTCCTAATCCAGCCCCCTCGACCCTTCACCCATCATGTCCATATAACCTTAGATCCCTTTGATAGAAAGCCTGTTTCCTCAGAGTCAGTTGGTGGTATAGGTCTGTTGCCCACCCCTAGCCAGAAAAGGAAAAAAAGAGGAAGGAAATCAAACCTATTGATGGCCCAGATAAAAGCAAAGTTTGACGTAGCAGATGGGAAACAACAGTCAATCATTGGGGTACTTAGAGCGGTGCAGGCCCCTGAGAATGTTGTAAAATGATCCTGACTTCATGGAACTGCAGGGGTTTAGCCAGTAAACCCAAAAAAATGGCCCTTAGGGAGATGGTTCTAAATTCAAAATCAGATATTCTTTTTCTTCAAGAGACCTTAGCAAACGAAGCAGAAGTGGAAATGCTGCTAAATGCCCTCCTCCCAGGCTGGAATTTCTTGGCAATAGACTCAGATGGACATTCAGGGGGTCTGGCAGTAGGCTACAGGGAAGGGAGAATTAAGGTTTGGAATCAGTGGGGGATGAAGCAGGTGATGGGAATGGAAATTAAATCTCCAGATTTTGCCTTTCCCTTAACTATTCTTAGTGCTTATGGGCCCTATCAAGGAAGGGTGGCTTTCTGGAATGAGCTGATGTCCAAATCGTTACTGAAGGGTAAATACATGGTGCTGGGAGGGGATTTAAATTTCTCAATAGGAAGATCCTCTGACAGATTTCTTCCTTAATCTGCTAACTGCGAACAAACTAATAGATGTTAATTTGATAAAGCTAAAGCCGACTTGGAGGAATAGGAGAGCAGGAGAAGCTAGAGTGGCAAAAAGACTGGTCTATTTCCTCATTAACGAACAATTAGCCTCCAGGATCCCTATGTTCCGGTAATGGGTTGAAGAGGGAAGGTCTTCAGATCACTTCCCAGTTTACTTAGAACTTTCCATCCCTCCTCCAAAGCCACCAGCCCCTTTCAAGTTCAATGCCTCTTGGTTGCAAGAAGCTTCCTTTAACAATCTTTTTAAAGAAACATGGAGACACCCTGATAACAACTCCACTGAGGACAAAGGCTTTCTGTTCATGGAAAAAATTAAAAGATTGAAGAAATCTACCATAAATTGGGCAAAGGATAGGAAGGCAAACCAGAACGAGGATTTAAATAGGATAAGTGAGGAACCAAAAAAGATGGAAAGCATAGAGGAGGATGGATATGCTTCTCAGGTATCAAAAGAAAGGATCCTTCACCTTGAGAAACTCAAGAATCAAATTCTTTTGGCAAAAGAAGAGGAATGGAGGCTCAAGAGCAGAGCGATCTGGTTAAAAGCTGGAGATGAAAACACCAGGTTCTTCCACAATTATGAAAAAGGGAGGAAGTCTGCAAACACTATCTGGAACCTAAAAAACGAAGAAGGAAGGGAGGTTAAGACATTTAAATTTTTGTCCGCTTTAGGGCAAAGGAACTTCCAGAGTTTATTTGCAGATCCAGGAGAGGCTACTATTGCTGAGGTAATTAAAACAACTCAATGTTTCTCAAGGTTTGTCGAGGACGAAGAAGCGAAGGATTTTTCATGCCCGGTAACAAAGGAGGAAGTAGAAACAGTTATTAAATCCATGGCTAACGAAAAAAGTCCTGGGTCGGACAGATGGTCCATAGAACTTTTCCTCCATTTCTTTGACTTGATAGGAGCGGAAATAACTGAAGTAGTAGAAGAATCCAGGAAGAAAGGAGAGGTCTATAGCCCTTTCAACGCCACTTTTATATCCCTCATCCCGAAGAAGGAAGTTCCCGAAAATTTTGAGCATTTCAGGCCAATTTCTCTATGCAACTATATATACAAGATTATTGCAATGGTGATAGCAAATAGAATCAAACCAATTCTGTCGAGGCACATTTCAATGGAGCAATTTGGGTTTTTAACAGGAAGACAAATTCATGAAGCCATTGGTGTAGCTCAGGAGGTTTTGCATAGTGTCAGACAGAAGAACAAGAAGGGTGCAGTAATAAAAATTGACTTATCTAAAGCATACGATCAAATAAAACGGATATACATCCGACTGCTCTTAACTCACTTAGGCTTCAAATCAGATTTCATCAGCTGGATCATGGGGTGTATCACAAATGTCAACTATGCAATTCTAATTAATGGTGCAGCTACTCCTTTTTTCAAAGGACAGAGGGGTATGAGGCAAGGGTGCCCTTTGTCCCCTCTGCTTTTTCTCTTAGTTGCAGAAGGCTTAAGCCAGCTGATCCAAAAGGCCAGAAGGGAGGGGAAGGTAAGAGGTATTGAAGTAGCAATCAATCTATACATCTCTCATCTCCTTTTTGTTGATGACATTTTGATTTTCACAAATGGAGAGTCTAATGAAATTAAGGAATTAAAAAACATTCTAGATCTGTTCCTGAAAGCAACCGGAATGTAGATTAACTCCAGGAAATCTCAGTTGATAGTGGCAGGAGTAGTCAGATAAGAGAGGGCTTAGCTGCAATCCCTCTTTCCTTTTCAGTCTAGTACTATGGAATATCCTTTCAAGTATTTAGGGTTCTGGTTAAAACCAAATACATACAAGAAAGAGGATTGGAATTGGCTGATTGCAAAGATAGAAACCAGAATCTCTCATTGGAGCTTCAAATGGCTCTCTAGAGCTGGGAGATTAACCCTTATTAAATCAGTGCTTCTGGCCATTCAAGTCTACTGGGCAGCATTAACATGGGTTCCTAAGGGTATTCTGGAGAAAATAAGAAGAATTTGTAGCAGATTTTTGTGGGATGGTTCAAAGGAGAATCCGGTCCTTCCATGGGTGGCCTGGGAAAAGTGGCAAGGCCAAAGGACTGGGGAGGATGGGGGATAAAAAGTCTTCCTGACTTCAGTCTCTCATTGGCAGCCAAATCAGGATGGAGACTTATAACGATGGAAAATTTATGGACTAGAGTGGTGAAAAGGAAATATATAGACCCAGCTCCTTTGGAAGATTCAATTAGAAACCCGGTAAAGAATAAGAAGAATGTCTTAGCGATATGGAAGGCAACGGTGGAATCCTTTAAGGTGATCGAACAAGGATTGGCATGGAAGATTGGGAATGGTAGGAATTTGAAGATAGGGAAGGACCCTTGGGTAGGATGTAATGAAAATTATGCTTTATCCCCTGGTTTAATTAGACACTTAGAAAGTAAGAGCATTTTTTCCTTACATCAGGTGGAAAAGGTGGGTCACTCATCTATGTGGGGACAAGCTTGGAAAGATGGGGAAGACCTAGAGCTGAATCATAGATGGTGGAACGAATGGAATTCATATATCCAAGAACTCACCCATTCAAATGTCATGCTAAAAGACAGACCGGATTTGCTGATATGGGCGCACGGAGAAACTGGAGAGTACTCTCCAAAATGTGGATATAAATTTATTCTATCTAGGAAGGGATGGGGAGATCCCGAATGGTGGTCGAGGCATATTTGGAAGCTCAAACGTCCGGCCAAGGCCAGACTTTTCTTCTGGTATCTATTAAAAAGAAAAATTCCAACTGGGGACATTCTTCAGTCAAGATTTATGCACGGTCCTGGGAGATGTGTAGTATGCAAATCTGAAGCGGAATCTATCAACCATCTTTTCCTAAATTTCCCTGAAACAAAAAAGATATGGGGGGGGGGGGGGGGGGTAGAGAAAATGATTAAAAAAAGGGTTGAATGGGGCAATGGGAACCTGGATGAGGCCTGGGCAAAATGGTGGCATCAATACCCTGATGGGAACATGAGGAATCTTCCGCTCATTATCTGTTGGGGGGTTTGGATTGCTAGAAACAGGTGTATTTTTCAGGACAAGGAAACTCCGGTAACTGCCACTGCTATTCAATGTGTATCTATTTATTCGTCTATCCCTGAACCAGAGGAGAAAAAAACTCAAACTCAAAATAAGGCTGTTCATATCAAAGAGGGCATCCCCTGGGCTTTCTTTGACGGAGCCTCTCAAAACAATCAGGCAGGAGCTGGTATTGTCATCCATGTTAACGCCAATCATATTCTCAAAGCCTCAGTTGGTCTAGGGATAGGAACAAACAGGAACAAACCATTTCGCTGAAATGTCAGCCTTGAGACTTCTTCTCTGTTGGCTCATTCAAAGAAACATCCTCACAATTCAGATTTTTGGAGACTCTCTCAATGTTATAAACTGGGTTAATGGAAAAAGCACTTGCAAAAATCAAATTCTAAAACCTTTGCTAGAAGAACTGCAAGTATTAATAACATCTTTTAACAGCTTTTCTTTATGTCATATCTATAGGGAAAACAACGATTTAGTGGAAAAGATTTCTAAGGAAGGTTTGCAACAGAATCTGGGAGTTTGGAAAATAGTTGAAGAATGTCAGGGACAGATTCATACATCAGATCAGCCGCCCCATGCATACCAACAGTGACATGTTTTTTCCTTCTTTTTTCTTTCAGTTACAGCTTTACTGAGACTTTATACCGGTATCTAAAATTTTGGGAAGACTATGTTTTTTCTTGGTCGTAATGAACACATCCTTATTATAAGGGTTGTTTTCCTCATTTTTCTTCAAGGAGACCCACTTTATGATGGTTTTTGGATGCCCTCTTGATGGAGGGGATGTTTTTGCACTTGGCTGAACAGTTCATAACAGCTGATATAATATGTATTGCAGCTGTCTTTTTTTGAGGTCAGATGGTCCTAATGACAGAAAGGATGTCTCTTTTTTTGATTGCATGGGCAGTCAATTAGTAGCAACTGAAATTCTCACAGCATATGCAATGTAACTTTTTATTTCCTTAATAAAAAGTTCTCTTTTTCTTCGGAAAAAAATAAAAAATAAAAATAAATTAATTTTAAAAAATTTACACAGTTAATAAATATCTTATTTTTTAAATATATAAAATAAAAGTAAAAAAAATTGCAAGATGTTTTATTAATGAAAGAATGAGTTAATTTCATATAACAATTTAGCTATTTAAATATAGGAAAGCATATATCCCTATTTATCTAAATTTGAACATATATCATTTTATAAAATATCATATATTTTTAACCATTCAAACTATTAACCATTCTTATTTGTGAGGCAAACAAGAAAAAAAAAAAAATCAGAGAAAAAAATCAATTAGATTAAAGCCTTATGCAAAATCACTATGCTTTTATCATTAAAATAAATATTAAACAACTCAAACTATTCTCATCAAAGAAAAAAAGAGAGAGATAAGTACCTAGATTAAAGACCATCTCAAAAGTGTGATACCTTTATCACTAGCATATATCCATCTTAAGCACGGATCTAACATGAGCCCAGAGGGATCAAATTTCTTTAGGTGCAAACTTATTTTAGAGTGTGAAAAACAATGTGTAACTTTTTATTGTTTAAATTGTATTTTTGAATGTTATAGATTTTACCCAACATATGCATTAAGCCATTTGATCAAGCCACATTAAACTTGTTTATTATTAATATATTTTTAAGTATACTTCAATGTTAATTTATATTAAAATATTTTATTCATATCTCAATGGATATTTTATTCTATACAACATTAAAATATATTATTTTAACAATTTTTTTCTATATTAAAATAATTTTGAATAATATAAGATTTAAATATCTTACTCATATTTTTTTACTTCTAGTTACTTTACATGAAATTATAGTAGACATTTTTATTTTTTATTATAGCCTATTTTTTTCTTTCTATTTAGAGAATATTTTATTTTTATTTTAAGATGGAGGACATACTTACCCATCTCCTTCACACTAAGCTCTAGAATGAGCCTCTCAACTCAATTAAAATAAAATTCAATAACACGTTAACACACTTTTTCCTTGCTATCTTGGTCTTTGGGTTAGTGTCGTTTTCGTCTCTAGATTTAAATTACCGCCGCATTGCCTTCTTCCTCTTCTAACAGTGCTACGTTGCTTTTACTGAAATTATGCTCTCCTTCCCTTTCCTTTTGTTTATGTAATTATTGTCTTCTTCCCTTCTCTCTCCTCTATTTTCTGTCCTTGGTTTATAAACCAGATACTCATTGTTTCCTACAATTCCAGCTATTGGCTCTTTTCTTCGCAGAAACCACTAGAACCTGTTCTGCCTAATGACCTAGTCATAGTAAAATTATTCCGCTGACATTTTGTTGAACCTACCTACTATCTAGTGCCATCAAACATAATTAAGGTCAAGAAAATTCGTCTCTGTCGATCAAATAACTTGCTGCACATAATTCATGTGAAGTAGTGAATAGAGGGACCCCTCGATAAATGGTAGTGGTGGAAGGGAGGACCAAGTGACGAAGGGACGAAGGGACAAAACCTTGCAATGAAGTTCTGTTGAAGGAAGATGAGGACTTCCTGGTTGTTCACTTGTTTGATCGAAATTGCTTCCATCCACCGCGTGAAGTAATCTGTAGCAGTTAGAATGTAGTGGTGTTGCCTTGATGAATGGAGGAATATTTCCCCAATGATGTGTAAGCCCCACTATTGGAATGGTTCATCCACTGCGAGAGGCTGTAGCGGGGCTGCTGACCTTCGTGTGCTATCGACACATCGCTGACAAACCGAGCACTTGTGGGCATAAGCATGTGCATCCTTAAACAATGTAGGCCAGTAGAAACCAACTCTCATGAAAATATGCACATTTTTGTTACCCACAAAGTGACCTTTGCCTGGTCCTTCATGCATCCCACTCAACACTCTCTCTGAATCTTGTGCGTCCAGGCACCTGAGAAAAATTCCATTATTGTGCTTTTAGTAAAGCACTCCGTGCACCAACTTATAAGAGAAGCCTTTGAGGCGAAGTGCCCTCTTCTCTCGCATGGAAAAGTGAGAGGGCATGGTGTTGTGATCAAGGTACTGGTGCACTTCTTCGTACCAAGAGTTACCGTGTGAAGTGGGCAGTGCTCCCTCTATATTATACATGTTGATTTCTTGCTCCCAACCGGTGAGCTCTTCTTCTTCCTCTTGGGCATGTACTGCTTCTGCTACAAGTCTACAGAGACCATGACCCTTAACAGTATGAACTGGCTTGATATTGAGATTATACTCTTGAATTCATGTCATCCAGTTCACATGTCTTTCACCCAACTCTTGTTGAACAAAGAGCGCTCCAACTATTGGGCATGGTAGAAGGACAATGTAGTGATTTTTCAGCAGGTAGGGTCTAAAATGTTTCACCTCCTTATATATAACATATGAATGTGTATCCATGGTAGGGTAGTTGAGCTCGGGTCCCTACATGCTCACGCTCACGAAGGATTTGGGACGTTTGTTGTTCAACTCATCCTTCTGTGTGAGCACTGCAGTGAGTGAGTTGTCGGAAGCGAATGCATATAACAAGAAATATTTTCTAAAATATGGGTTGTACAACACATGGGCATCTACTATTGCCTGCTTGATCCAAGCCTTTTCCTTCATGCCCCAGTCGAAGGCTGCATCCTTCTTGATCATATCTTGGATAGGTTTGACAATCTGCACATAATTTGAGATGAACTTCTGGAGGAAGTTTATCTTTCCCAAGAAGGTCTGCATAGCTTTCTTATTGACTTGGTGAGGAATCTGCATGATAGTCTAAACTCGATGCAGATCAACCTTGATCTTAATTTTAGCAATGATATGACCAAAGAAGTTCCCCTCAGACACTGCAAATATGCTCTTCTTAGGATTCAAGGATATCCTGTACTTTCGACACCGCTCAAAAATTTTCTTGAGATGATGTAGGTGGTATGACTACTTTCTTGAAAAGGCTGTCGTGTCATCAAAGTAGACCACCACGCTCTGTCCGATGAGCCCATGGAAGGTGATGTTCATAGCACATTGAAAGGTTTCGCCTATGTTTACAAGCTCAAATGGCACTCTTCTATAAGCTAGCGTACCCCACTTGGTGCGGAAAGTAGTTTTGAGTCTATCAAGTTCTGGTACCAGAAATTGGTTATCTCTAGAAAATCCTTCAAGGAGAGAGAAAATTTTAGTTCTAGATATTGTTTGCAAGATGTTCTACATAGATTACACAAGGTAGTTATCTTTGTTTAAGGCCCTGTTAAGATTTCCAAAATATACACACAAGCGGATCTCCCCTTACTTATTACTTACAGGAACTAAATTCGAAACCCATGTAGAATGTTGAACCTTGTATATGATCCGAGCATCCAACAACTCAGTTAATTCTTTCTGTATGAGGGGTTCAATTGATAGATGGACTTTTCTGAGTTTCTGCTGAAACAACTTGACCCCTTATTTTATTGGAATGACATGTTGGATTATTTGCGTGTCATATGTTTTCAAGTCGTCGTATGTCCATGCAAATACATCCCAGTATTGTCTGAACAAGAAGACAAAGGATTGCTGCTCCTCTGGTGAAATATGTACCGAGATTTACAAACTTCAAATATTTTTCTGTTCCTAAGTTTATCTGTTCACGCATCAGTGTGGAACTTTGGGTTTTCGTGTTCCTGGGCCCCTTGAAATGGTTATGCAAGTCATAGAGTTTCTCAAGTGAAACCACACCCTTGAGGATGGGGTTTCCCTTGCTATCATCAGGTGTGTCTTGCAGAGACTCCTCGTGCACGTCTTCATCTATGGATGCGTCTTTGAAAATGTCATCATTGGCCATAAAGTGCAGTATTTGTTCATCATCATCAAAAACAGGAAAATTAGTTATGTTGTCAGGGATAGATGGCTTATACCAAATGTCAACACTAAATCTATTCCTAAGCAGTGTCATCCTAGCAACTACATTCTCTAGAGCATCTGTAGTTGCATTGTGCATTCTTAGTAAATATATGATATTAAAAGCTTTAAAATTAGAAATAAACTACCATACCTCTTGCTGGTAACCTATAAGATGAGGTGAGACACAATGTATAGTGTTACGTACTTATCGTACCACAATATTTGAATCACCTACCACTTTAAGCATAGTGTTAGGCCCCTATAATACTAGTGTATTCCCTTATTATTATTTTCATTGTAGCCCCTTACTGTTATTTTTGTGCCTATTTTGTCCCCATATTGTTATTATTGTGCCCCATAGAAGCCCACTATTTTTATTGTTGTGCCCTTACATTAGTATTGTTATGTCGGCTTTGACTATATTATGACCCCTTAGACTACTATTTATAGAAAGGAGTTCTTGTCATTTGTATCATCCAAGAATTGTTCATTTATATAATGTAAAGGAGGTTTCCCCCTCAAAGAGGTTGATTTTGAAGTCATTGCTCTATCTTTTCTTCTATTTTATGAGCTGGTTGAATAACAATTGGTATCAAAGCTTTAGATTCTAGGCTTTCGCTGCCAAAATCTTGATGAAACGCAGGCACAAATTTCAGATCTTGTCTCGCTATATTTTCTGAGATATGATCCAAAGAAGTTAGGGTTTTGGCAGGCTCCAAAATTATATCTCAACATGTGACATGGAGAAAATCATCATAACTTTCTCTTTCAGCCTCAGATTGACATTTCATAAAAAGGTATTACAATAAGATGGACTTTAGTCTTCTGTGTATTGGTTTTAGGTCCGAAGGTCGAAACAGTGACACATGGAACATCGTACAAGTTCTCTCTATTGAACTAGTCTATAATCAAGTCATCGTGGGAGATTTGAAATAACGCTTTCTTGGAGAATCCAATCTTGATCAGAATTGCGGAATTGGTACGAGGATTGAGAGGGATACCACAAGAAGAAATTTTAGACCTTGAAGATCTGTAATTACAGAGATACAACCGATTAAATATCGATCTCCTGCAAAGCAAAAATTAGTGTGTAGCCTTTTTAAATTTTTGCATAAGTTTGGTTTGAAAATTTAGTTTGAAGGAATTGAAAGGACATAGTGAATTATAATTATCATTAATTGATGCCCCGAAGAAAGAAAATGGAAACGCCTAGTAAGAAACCTGAAATCTGTAGCATGACTCATGAACAAGAGGAAGAAATGCAACATGATATCTCAAAATTACGAGACCAAGTGCAACCAATTTCAATCTCACAAAAAGTAACAGAAGCTAAGATGGATGGTTTAAAGAAAGGCATGGAAAATAAGATGGATGGTTTAAAGAATGGTGTGGAAGCTAAGATGAATGGTGTGGAATCTAAGATGGATGTCGTGGAAGCTAATATGGATGGCATGAAAGCTAATATGGATGGTATAGAAGCAAAACTTAAAGGCAGCATGAAAGATTTGAAGATAGATTTGACAAAGTTTCTACAAGAAATGCTTACTAATGGGGAAAGGGTAGTAAAGGAAACTCATGATGAGAACAAAAGAAAGATTAATCATGATTTCATAGACTCTAGCCTTGGATTGAAGACCCACCATGTTCCAAAGATCAATATGAGGAAGTTTGATGGCAAGGATCCTGTAACATGGATACTACAGATGGAGAAATATTTCAATCTCCATAATGTGAAAAACACACAAAAGGTACGCGTTGCAACTTTATATTTGGAACCCAATCAGTTTGTATGGTATCGATGGCTTTGCTCGTAAACAAATTATCACTTAGGAAATTTTTACGGAAGAAATGATAGCACATTATGAGGATACAAAAAGCAACACTTTTTTTAGCCAATTGATAAATCTCAAACAAAAAGGTTCAATGATGAAGCACATTGAGGACTTTCAAAAATTGAATATAAGGGTAAAAGTTATTCCATAGGAGCATAGGATTGATGTGTTCATAGGGAAATTAAAGGATAAAATCTAACATGTGTTTCACATTTTGGAACCTAATTCATTGGAGAAGGAATTCAGGTTGGTAAGAAAAAATGAAAGAAAAATTATGGGAACAAGGAAGCCTACCAATCAAAATTATAAACATGGAAGTGTTGTTGCCCCTAGCCTTCCACAACCTACAAGGTTGACACCATAACAATTGGAAGAAAAAAGAGAAAAAATGATTTGTTACAGTTGTGATAGCAAATACACTGGGTCATAAGTGTGGTGAGAAGAAATTATTTTACATAGATTATGAAGAGGAAGAAGAAAAACAACAAGAAATGTCAAAAGAAGAGGATACACACCAGGAACAAAGCCTAGAGAAAGAAGAAATGAATTTGACCATATCTTGTTATGCATTGGTTGGAATAACCACTCCTCAAACTATCAAGATAGAAGGACATATCAAGAATAAAAATGTAACAATGTTGATTGATTTGGGAAGTACCCATAATTTTATTCATTGTAAGATAATGAAGGAATTGAATTGCTTCCTATATCAACACTAGAGTTTCAGGTGAGAGTTGCAAATGGAAGAATCATAAATTTATCTCGAAAGTGCCATAATATAGAGCTATCCATGGGAGAATATGTGTTGAATAGTGCAATGCTTTCCATTCCAATGGGTGGTGCTGATGTTGTACTAGGAGTCCAATGGCTACAATATTTGGGTACAATAGATTTTAATTTGCAAGAACTTTTCTTGAATTTTTTAAGAAAAAAAAATGAATTTGAATTAAGGGGTATCACAGGGAAACAAAGAAAGACAATCAGCTCTAACAACATGATAAAGTTTCTAAAGAAAGAACAACATGGTGTAATTGCACAATTATGTTTGCAAGAGGTTCCCATGTTGAAATCATCTATGTCTCTAGATCTCCAAAAAGCATTGGACAATCATTCCAAGGTATTTGAGACTCCCAAAGGCCTCCCACATATTCGTGATCATGATCATGATCATGCTATTCATTTGATTCCAGGGATTGTTCCTCCAAACACCAGGCCTTACAGATATCCCTATGCCCAAAAGATAGAAATTGAATGTATGGTTGCAGAAATGCTAGAGGCTGGTATAATTCAATCTAGTCAAAGTTCTTTCTTTGCTCCAGTAGTATTGTTGCACAAGAAGGATGGATCATGGCGCATGTGTCTGGATTATAGGGAGCTCAACGAGCTCATTATTAAAGATAAATTTCCCATTCTTTCCATTGATGAATTATTTGATGAATTACATGGAACAATTTACTTCACCAAGTTGGATCTTCCTTTAGGATATCATCAAATCAGAATGAAGACTGAAGACATTTTGAAAACAACATTTAAAACTCATGAGGGTCATTATGAATTTTTGGTCATGCCTTGTGGCCTTACCAATGCACCTTCTACATTTCAAAGTTTAAAGAATTCCATTTTCAAACCATTCCTTAGAAAATTTGTGTTAGTATTTTTTGATGATATACTAATCTACAACAAGTCTTGGAATGATCATGTTCAACATTTTGATAGAGTACTCAAACTATTGGAGGAGAAACAATTATATGCAAAAACCTCTAAATGTTTCTTTGGAGTACAAGAGGTGGAATATTTGGGTTATATTGTATCTCATGATAGTGTTAAGGTAGACCCTAGAAAAGTTAAAGCCGTTAAGGAATAAAAAATCCCCACATCCATAAAGCATTTTTGAGGCTTTCTTAGGTTGACAGGGTATTATCGCAAGTTTGTTAAGAATTATGAGAGAATAGCAGCACCTCTAACAACATTCCTAAAGAAAGATACATTTTCTTGGACTCCAGAAGCAATGAAAGCCTTTCAACATCTTAAAGAGGCAATGTGCCAAAAACCTTTATTGTAGAATATGATGCCTCGGGAAATGGAAATGGTGTTGTTTTAATGCAAGAAGAAAGACCCATTGCTTTCAAAAATCGTCCAATCAAAGGAAAGTATTTACACAAAGCTATTTATGAGAAGGAAATGTTGGAAATACTACATGCACTTAAGAAATTGCGACCTTACCTAATGGGAAGACACTTCAAGGTAAAAAAAAATCATGATAGTCTTAAATAATTTTCAGAACAAATATTATCTTTAGAAGAGAAACAAAAATGGGTCACAAAGATGTTGGGTTATGACTTTGAAATCATCTACAAAAAAGGGAAGTGAAATGTTGTTGCAGATGCACTCTCAAGAAAGGATGAGGATGTTGAAGGATTTCTTTGTGCCATGTCTATTATCCAATCAGATTGAATAAATGAAGTAAGGGATGAATGGAAGAATGATGAAGAAGTGTGGGAATCATTCAAAAGTTACAACAAGACCCTAGTACATCTGATACATTTAGTTGGAAATATGACTTTTTATGGTACAAATATTGCTTATACCTTTGTAAGAATTCCCAACTCAAACAAAAGATTCTTATGGAATTGCACATCTCTCCCTTAGGAGGGCAATTAGGTTTTTAAAAAACTTACCATAGAGTTAAGAAGGAATTTTTTTGGGATGGCCTTAAATCCAATATTCAAAAGTTTGTGGTGGAATGTTTGGTTTGCCAACAAAATAAAGTTGAAAAAATTAAGACCTTAGGTGTATTACAACCTTTATCCATTCCAAGTCAACATTGGGAGGAGGTTTCAATGGATTTTATCATGGGTTTATGATGAAAGGAGATTTTTGGGTATACCAATTTCCCCTTTCTTTATAAATTTTGATCCTGAGGCCTATGGGTTATGGCCCACAAACCTATTGGAAGTGTTTATGATAGTGCTTTGGCCTTAAATCGGGACCATACACTTATTCGGATTTTTCTTTAAAAACTGGGACCACATCACTTTAACGCAATACAAAGGAATACATGGTAAAACCCTGCTCCAAAACACTTAAGGCCGGACTTCAAAATTATACACCCACAACCATAATTATCAGCGGGTCCGCTCTTCTAATCCTTTCCTCAGTGCTCTTCATTCTCTGATCTCCGATCGGCGCTATATCAGCCTATTGGCAATATCACTTACCGGTCATCGGTGGATCAGCCCATCGACAATTAGCATTCTCACTATCTGTTGCACTTACCTCTCCGATTTGTGATCAACAATTAGATCGTGACTATCGATCCTGACTTTCGATCCGACGGTTGATGATTAATTGCAAGATCACAATTGCACTGTTTTAAGGTCTGGTTCCGATAACTCTGGAAATTTTATGCCGATGCGATAAAGTGCAATCACTCATCGCCATTGGATATGGATTGTTCGTCTCTGAGATCCAAAGGATCCTGTGCATCACTCTTCACTTCTCATTCTATTGATTAACTTACACTATGCTTGGGCTTCCTCTACCTTACTCTGCCACTTACACTGTTATCACTCTATACAACATTCATGTAACACAGTTATTTGTTTATCGTTGGATCGCCATCGATCCTCTAGTGATCGATGATCAATCAAACCTGCAATACTGGCACATTCAGACAATTTATAAAATACACACAGGTGCACAAAACCAACACAAGGCACACTTTTTGTATTATACAAAAGAATTACATGCTAAGGCATTTTAGCCTTAGAACGAGCTCCCAATCGACTATATTTTGAATACTCTATCTCTCACTCTGTATTACTATATTACTCTCCCTTTGAAAATGGAAATTCATCATATATTTATAAGAAATATTGGATCGGATCACTCAGAAGGATCCGGTCAATCTTCTCCTTAATCTCCTATCACAAATATCTCAACAACCCTTAATTCTCTCTACATGCATACATATGAATACATATGGAAAATTACATTTAATTAAGTCCATTTAATTAGCTCTATTTTAAATAGATTTTCCCGGTTTTTCTCCAATTTCTCCGCGTTGGATTCCTCTTTTGATTAAGGGGGGTCATATGCTCTTGTATCAGTTTACCCAAGTCCGAAGGAAAGTGTATAATCACGGTGGTAGTTGATAGACTTACCAAGTATGCACACTTTTGTGCATTATCTCATCCATTTAAATCCAGTACAGTTGCTACTGCATTTATGGAAATAATTCAAAAACTACATGGAAACCCAAAGATTATTGTAAGCGGCAAAGATCCCATTTTCACTGGAAATTTTTGGACATAATTATTTTCTTGTCTGGGTACTTAGTTAGCTCATAGCTCATCGTATCATCCTGAATTTGATGGGGAAAATACAATAGTGAACAAATGTTTGGAAAGATATCTTCGTTACTTTTTATCTGATACACAGACACAATGGGTCTAATGGTTGCTGCTAGCTAAATGGTAGTATAACACTTCCTTCCATACTGCAACAAAAATGACCCCATTTATGGCACTTTATGGATATCATCCACCATCCATCACATCATATTTAAGAGAAAATTCTAAGGTTCAAGCAGTGGAAGATCACATCGAACATCAACAACAAGTTCTACAACTCTTAAAGGATAACCTCACTTTGGTATAGAATAGAATGAAACAATAGGCAGATCAACATTGCAGTGAAAGAAGGTTTGATGTAGGTGACTCGGTATTTCTACAGCTACAATCATACAAAAAAATGTCCCTCAAGAAAGCTAAAAAGGATAATAAATTATCACCAAAGTATTATGGTCCGTACAAGGTGTTGCAAAAGATTGGTACTATGGCATACAAATTAGATCTTCCTACGACTTCCCGAGTGCACCCAATTTTCCATGTTTCATGCTTAAAGAAGGTTATAGGTGACAAGCTCCTAGTTCAAACGATATTGCCAGAACTTGACGAGGAAGGAAAAATCATATTGGAACCTAAAGCAGTCACAGAAACAAGAACTCGACAGCTACAAAATCTATCAATTTCAGATTATCTCATCAAGTGGAAGAACTTACCTGTTGAAGATTCCACATGAGAGGATGAGAATTTTATACAGAAGCATCAGGAACTACTCAAGCATTGAGGAGAACACTTTTCTAAAGGAGAGGTTCATGTTAGGCCCCTATAATACTAGTGTATTCCCTTATTATTATGTCATTATAGCCCCTTATTGTTATTTTTGTGCCCATGTTGTCCCAATATTGTTATTATTGTCATTGTAGCCCCTTATTGTTATTGTTGTGCCCATGTTGTCCTAATATTGTTATTATTGTGCCCCATAGAAGCCCACTATTGTTATTTTTGTGCCCTTACATTATTATTGTTATGTTGGCTTTGACTTATTGTAACCCCTTAGACTCCTATATATATAAATGAGGTCTTGTCATTTGTATCATCCAAGAATTGTTCATTTATATAATAAAGGAGGTTGCCCCCTCGAAGAGGCTGATTTTGAATTCGTTGCTCTATCTTTTCTTCTATTTGTGAGTTGGTTGCATAACACATAGTGACATTGAGGCTGAGGGCTTTGTGAAAACTCAAGATGAGTGCTTCGTATTCAACAGTGTTGTTTTTGCACTTGAACTCCAAACAGCTTGAGAGTAAATTCTTCTTCTCCTTGGGTCGAACAAAACACACCCGACTCCAGAGCCATAGTGTGTTTTTGATCCATCAAAATAAAAGGCACACAAATCATCTATACAAGGAACGCTTGCAACATTAGTACTTCTAACACTATTGCTACTATTGTTACAAAATATTGTACATGTTTCATTTTCACCAATTGGGCAAGGAAGGAGACCCAACTATGTATCTGGTGGGGTGGGTCTCAGCTATGAAAGATAACACCCCAGCTGCGTTTCCAGAAAGAAATTTACGAACAAAAGTTTTGCAAAAGCCAACTGTTCATTCTGACCATCGAAGGGAGTAACGTTGTGCTTCATATACCTCTCAGACAACACTCAAATCTGCTTGCTTCTACCTTGATATGGAAGCCGTACATGTGACTAGTCTGTAGCAAAATATCCTTGCAATTTGTTGGACTAGTATCCACTGGGCAGTAAGTCATATGCTTCCAAGATGTCCACTAACAAAACGTTCATGCACTGGTGAACTCATCAATTATACGATAACCGGATGATCACATCCCAGAGTTCACCAAAGGTTGGTACACATGTTCGATCAAGTTGGATGATCTCTGTGGCTGTACTGATCCATTACACATTGATCCTTTTAGAAATGGAGAATGGTGTGACATTGACTGATGCGCCGGATTCAACCAAACAATAGTGTAAATTCAAGTTGAAATTTTTGAAAGATAACAAAAATGGTGGATAGAGCAAGTTCTCTTCTTGTCTATGAAGCACGTTGAGTACATATGCAAGTGATCTGAGAGACTTACTTGATCCCTTGCTAGAAGAGGCATCATTGTCTATGGAGGTTTGCCCCAATGCATGTAATAAGATATCTCGTTGACCCATGAGTTTGGTGAGTTCATACAAAGAGATGTTTGCATGGATCTTCTTCATGTCTTTGACAATATTGTAGTCCAAAGTGAGAAGACTCATGGGTTATCTGGGGGAAGATTTGTGTTTATATTATCTAGTGGAGTGTTCTGAAGTGACCTGCTCATGGATGGATCTTTCATTGGAGATGTCTTCACAAACTTGTTTTGTGTTTTCTGTGTTGAGGCTACCGGTGGTTCAAATTTCTGAACATTTGCTTGAATTTCTCTTTCAGTGTGTGAGTCACATTAGGATCCCATTGACTTCTTAAGTTGTATCGACCATTCTATTTTCAGGCCTCCTTCTCAGTGGTTGTTTACTTTTGGGCAGCGTTTAGACACCGATACATGTTAACCACGTGCCCAGAACTTGGAGATTCATCAGATGCAAAATCCTCTTCATCATATTCATCTTCCAGCTGAACCTTCTCACTGGCATTAAGATGATCGTTTCATTCTTTAAGCCACGGAGTTCACAACTCAGTTCCAATCTGTACAGGTCTTCTTTGAGTGCCTCGCTTGGTGGAAATCATAGAATTTTTCCTTACCAAGTTGTTCCACTTGGAACAAAACATTTGAACTCAGTGAAAATTTGGTTGGGTGACTATTGCTTCTACCTGATGTCCTATTCTTTCTGCGCACAAAACCGGAAGGTCTACTGCTCACTGTTGTCTCGTTTGTTCGTTGCTTCAGTTCCGCTACTTAAGTTGTCAAGGACTTAAGGAGATGAATAAGGGTATCAATTTCACTTGTTTCTTTTTTCCTTCACCTTACTCACAACATCCTGGAACTTCCTACCCGTGTCTATGGAGTCCTTTGTTGATTCATCATCTTTAATGAATCCATTCACACGCATGTCCTTCTCCACGTCAATTGCTTCTTGGCAATTTTCGGATAGCATTGGTTTCACAACTCACTTGACAAACTGTGCAATGTTGGTCGCCAATGCAGATGGTAGTAGTCAAATATGATGGAGTTATGAGATTTAGTGTCTGTAGTGAACTTGTTCAGGATATTGTTAAACCTTTGGTTAATTTCTTTCACTTTCTCTTTCAACTCCATCATAAGACTACCCAACTCTTGCAACAACATGGCGGGGGTTTTTCATCAACAAAATTTTCAAGGAAAATTCTTTTGAACATCCCCTAGTTCTAAATGGAGTTGACAGGAAGGTTGTGGTACAATACAACTGCTCTGCCATCCAAGGTACATGGAAATAGTCTACATGCAACATCATCATAGTGTACCTTGAGTGTATGCAGATGTAGGTAGATTGTGTCTATATGGCCTTCCGCCTTCATTGCTATGTCAAGGTCATATTTCATTAACAGCTTCTCTGCATGCCTTGACGTCTTGTGCAAGGCACCATGGAGTGCAAATGGGCCCTGCATTATCCATTCCAAATTTTGGTCAACCATGTCTTCTTTTTCTTCATACTGCTCCTCTTCTTCTGAATTAGACAATTGAACCTCCGAATCTGTTCATTTGTCTCCACCTCCGCCTCCTCTGCTACCTTTGCCTCCACTACCTTTGTCGGAACTTGAGCCCAAGAATGCGTTGTTAACTTCTTCTCCTTGTAAGAAAACATGAGGTTCCTCTTAGTTCTCAAGAACTTCAACCAGCTCTTCAAGAGTGGCGAGGATTACTTCTTCAACATACGAGACTACCACTCCTGTGGATGTAGTATTTTTCTTCCTCTGCGAAGAGGGAAGGTTATGTACTCCTGGGATCAGCCCAATGGCTTTGGAAAACTAATAGGTGATGGTATGGACAAAGCATAGGTGATGATATGAGATTTCTTGTTCAGGTGTGGGAGGTGAGGAGTAACCAACATCAGATTTGTGCGTGGGAGAGAGGGAGTTTATTTTACTGCCTCGACCAGATGATAGATACATGGGGTTGAGAGGAAATTCAACCATAAACAACTAGCGCCCTCCTTCTAGGGCCATATATGTTGACGGTGCTGGACCTGCCAACATTCATGGGATCTCCCCAGTATGAAGTCCCAACTAGATCTCACGTCATTTGGTGTAGGAGTCTCATCTGGTATGATGGCCCAGTTGCCATTATCTCAGAGATTTGCCTTAGCTCTTGTTATTCAACACATGAGAGTGTTATTCTTGTAACTTCAATAAAGCAAGGTGAGTGTGCCTGGTGAGTACGTAATGTAACTTTGTGTCCAGGTTCTGTTACTGTCAAAAGGGGGGAGGTATAGTGAGCCTATTGATGAGAGGGAATAGTCCCAATGCAAGAAGAAACATGCACAAACAACAACAAGGGTCTGTCTAGCATCTAGCGGAATATTCCATAGCGGATGCGGCAGTCATGAAACCCAAAATTCAAGGGAAGAAACATACACCGTCCAACGGAAGAGTCCACATGGGAGTGACAATCATTATAACCAATAAAACACAAAGATGGTCTGTCTAATGTCCTTCGAAGTAGTCTACACGGACGAGACAACAGTGATAAACAATACAACACATCTTCAACAATAAGAGTACCAAAATAACTGAAGTAGTTCAACTATCTTAGTACAGGTTAAGAAAACATGCATTACAAACATTTAACAAATAGTGTTAGAAATGCATACAAAACATGCATGAAAACATGTTGGTCTAAGATAGGCTTCTGAATTAAGAAAAAAATCCAAGACACATATGTACACCATACATCACTATTCCTAGTAGTGGGACATTCGAGCCATCCCTCACTCCTCAAAGAATAGATTACACACTCTCAAGGCCATGTGGGAGCAACCAAGGTGGAAAGTCCTTTGCTCATACAATGAGGGGGTATATATAGTTAGAGGGGGTATAACTGACCCTTGTGACTCTTTGACTTCCCTCATGACTGTTTGACTTCCTATGACTTTTCGACTTTACATGAATCTTCACCTTCATATGTGGGTCTCTTGGACTTCCACTTTGCATTACATAGATTACAACAAGTATGGACCATAGTAGTAACGTGGCCAAGACAACTCATGACACAACTCGACTTGACATTGCTGACATGTACTAGCTGACTCTCGTGTTCGTGTGGAGCTGTTGTGCTGCTGAGTGATGATATCCTCTTGGTGTAACATGTCTTCACCTTTGCATGGCAAAGTGTGCAGGGTCTTCGTTGGTCTTAGTCTTTGCTTGATGGAGCTTGTGAATGTGTCCCTTTCATTTGCTTGCTTGTTGTGCTTCATGTGTTCATTTGACTGCGAGAAATTCTTCTAGCATGCGCCTCTTTTCCATCCCGTTCATCATTGCACCATGTTTCATTGATGTACTTGTTCCTGTAATCGTTCCTGACAAGACAACATCAAATCCCAAAAATTTCCTAGCCTACCATGACGCATTGTTTTCCATTTCGGTGTAGGTGACCGAGAGAGGGACAAGGCACTGAGGTTGTGAAAGCACAACATAGGTCAAGATGCAGCGCTCCAAAGCACTGTGGGGAAAACTACACAGATGTCACTGGGAGAAATATTTTTACAATTTGGGACAAAAGTGACAGCTGCAGGGCAAAACCCAACTAGGAGGCAGAACTGCGCAGTTTTCAGGAGGAAGGCCAGGCAGGTTGTCAGGGAGCTATTGGGCCAAAACTACGCAATTTTCCAAGGGACCACATAGCAGGTCATCTAACTGGGATCAAAGCAATTTCTTCCGGGATGACAGTGCAGGCAGCAAGAGGCAGTGGCATAAAAATCTGCACAATTTTCTAGAGGAGCACAAGGTCGATCTGTGGGAGCTACTGCTCAAAATTGCGCAACCCTGAGAGACAGTCCGGGCCTGAACAATTCTGCGTAGTTTCTGAGCTAGGTTCAGAGAGGGGAAGAAGCATTGAACAGGATAGCTCTGTGCAATTCCTTAGCTAGTTGCAGAGCGAGGAAAGAGTGCTTGCAGGACAAGACAACTCTGTGCAATTTCTGGGCTGGTTGTAGAGCGGGAAGCAAGGGTAGGACATGACAACTCTGTGCAGTTTCTAGGCTACTTGTAAAACAGGGAGGATGGGCGGGGCATGACAATTATGTGCAATTTTGGAGCTCAGTACAACCCATGGTCACAACTCAAGTTTTTTCTCCGGTTGACCAGTGGGAGGCTTGATGGAAGGTCTTGCAGTAAGAGTAAAGTTGGTTGGCTTCTGGGACAAGTTCGGTGCAGTTTTGGGAGTTAGTCAACTGGCTCATTTCTAGAATTTCACAAATCAGGATGCTCAAAGGATAGCCTCAAGCTATGCGTAGTTCTAGGCAGAACTACAAGGTCACTGAGATCGGGTCCGGTTGACGGAGAGTTATCTGGTCGACAGATTTTCAGGAAAATTGACTAAGTGTGAAAGCAAGTGTACTCATGCAAACACGACAATGTGTTCACACACTTAACATGACTCCATGATAGAACACCTCAAACCAACATGACAACATGTGCTCAGTGAGACTGACTCGAAGGTTGAGAGTGACAAGTGTGACAGTTGAAATATGTCTTTGAATCACCGCGACGACACTTGTGCGACAATGTTTACGACTTAGTGTGTGAGTGCAACCAATGTCAACAAAGCAAAAACAACTCGTACACAGAAAGACAAACCTTGAAAACACCAGAACAAACTCACAAACATGACATAGAATTCAATAGGCCAAAAGATGATCAGTGGTCGATCAAGTAAAGAAAGTGTGAAAACTCAACAAGAGCTCATGGGATGAACACGAGTGTTTGTGACCATCAAGGAGAAAACCAAGGAAGGCTCAAAAATTTAGATGTAGTCCAAAATTTTAGATGGTATTATAACTGCTCCAACAGAACCTATGGTTATGTCCTTTAATTATAATTTGAAAGATAAAAAAATATTGAAAAAATAGGAATAGGAAAAACATTGAAAATAAAATCCTAATATGAAAATATATATTTATTACACATTTTGACATCAAAGTGAAGATAAACTTCAAATATTTATTTATTCCCTCCCTAGAAACATCACGGAGTGGAGATGCATGATGAAGATGGAAGTACCAGAATGAGGGAAGAGGTATATTTTAATTTAAAAAATAATTAAAATCTTCACTTTTTTCGGTTGCACGAAGATGCCATAAGAGAGTTAAATGGGCCTTCATAATGTGTGTTGTAGGGTCCGAAAGGAATGTATCTAGATTGGCTCACGTAGGGCACCTAACTAACGATACAGACAAAACAAATAATTTAAAAACTTCGTTTTTTGTCTGCAAAAGAAATAGTTAATGAGGCCAGGAGGAAATTTGAATCTCTATGTCATAAAGTGTGATGTAGGGTCCGAACTAATTCATCTGGATTAGATTGTGTCTTCGCATGTACATAGCGATTACAGGCACAGAGAATAACCCATGTCTTATCTGCTTCGGTTGCACGAAACAAATCTTCGATGTATGATTTTTATTCCATTCATCTAAAGCCACTTCAACCGTTCAGAATCTGTAGGTCATGACACAGTTGAATTTGACAAGACCTTAAAAGACGAATTTTTGGTCCAACGTCTTAAATTTGTGTGAGATATATGAGGTATAAGATAATCTGAAGGTGCAGGTGAACAAATATCATGTTAATTATGTTGAGGATTTTTCTGGTAAAATCCCAAAAACAAACAATTAACTGAATACAGAGGAATGCTCTGTTTTCTCCTCAGGATCTTTTGTACAGGGAAGCAAGATAAATTTCTGAGAATAGAGGTTTTTCACACCAATAAAACCTTTATATTCATTAATAAAAATACTGATAAATATTTCTTCCTCTTACTGTGAGGGATTCACCAAAAAAAAAATTACTTTGCCTCTGTTACAAATGATTTTTACACTGCTGTGTAAAATCTACATTCACATTTACTGCTGTAAAACGGGCTTTTACATTTACTGTTGTAGAATAAAAATTCTTACATAAGTTTACTGTTGTAAAAGAAATTCTTTTACATTCACTTCTATGTGAAATTCTTCATTACATTCGAAAATGCTGGGGATTTTACATTTCATATTCAAATAAAAAAAAAATTCCTTCTCATTCGTTTCAACAAAACAATACAAGCACCTGTAAGAAGGAATCCTAAGTTTCATTCACTGTCGGGAGTCTTTTACACTGCTGTGTTTCCCCTATTCTTTTCACTGCTGCGAACCTTCTTCTCCCGTGTGCAATACTAGAACTATATTCAACACACATGCCACAAAAACTATATGGCAAAAAAATTAAAAAAAATCGTTGACTTGCCCATACCACTCTTTAATTCGTGCCCATACATGCCGTATGAAAACATAAAGTTTTTACCTAAGTCAATGACACATTCATTAAATACATTAAATAAAATGTGCAGTAAAGTAAAATTAACTTTCTGGCAGGTTGTTGAAGATGCTTGTCTGTTGACCTAATCGGACGCAATTCGCACACCAACCTTTCACAAAACAATCGAACTTTAGCTTCCGGGGAGTGGGTGGTTTTGTGTCCGTACACTGGACGCGTGGCAGCTAGTCGGGTTGTTCGGAGGCCCTCTGACAAAAACAACTTTTTACCAAAAGCGGTGCGAAATAATTTGTCGTTTTGTGAAGTGGTTTTGTGAAGTGGTTTTCCAGAGTTAATGCGGGCAGTTGGAAATTAATATTTCAACACTCCCCTTTAATTTCAACTGCTGGGCATTCAGTCATACCCAAACATTTTCTCAAAAACTCAAAGCTTTTCTAGTCCAGTGGCTTTGTCAAAATGTCTGCAACCTGTTCTTGAGTCCTGCAATGTTCTAAGGCAATTTCTCCATTGCTCACCAATTCCCTGATGTAATGAAATCTTGTG